>PVKA01005184.1:0-92594 GCA_004027165.1 Ctenomys sociabilis | reverse complement strand
TTGATTTAGCTAGCAACCTGAAATATATATTATAGTATCTCAATTTTAACTAAAGCAAGATTTTTAAAGTCTGTTTTTATTGAGGTGGATAACTGGAAGGAAGGTCAGGGTTGGAGAAGGACAAAGAGACCTGTGCCAATGTCCAGCAATGGGCTGGTTTTCCCTTTAGTCATGATTACTTAGGGCTCCTCCATGGAGACGACAGGTAGAGGCAACAGTCCTGCCAAAGGGAGGAAGCAGGCCCAGGGCCCTCCAGTCTTACTGGACCATCTGGGAAGCTGAGTCAGCTCTGGAGCCTCCGCCTCAGAGTGCAGTCTCACTTCTAGTGGCTGCCTTAGCAGTCAGGGCATGGCTTGTGGGCCTCTTAAGGCAGTCCCTCGTACAGTGGCCTAGTTCTTGACAGCAGTAGCAGACGAATCTCATCATCGTTGAGCTCTTCTTGGAGCCCAGAGAATCAGACTTAGGGTCTATTTTGAGGCCGCAACAAAGGCAGCCAATTTTTGTCTCTTTTGTTTTCTCTCCCTGGTTTTCTCCCAGCTTAAACAGTTATAGGACACTTAAACAGTTTTTACTAAAGTATTAAATGAGTTGTCTGGAGCAAAAGCTATCTTTTATAGCTCCTGATCTGTAAGAGTAATCTGTCCCTCTAATTAGCATCTCAGGAAGTATGTTTTACATAAAATAACTATGAGGCTTGGTTTTAAGTTAACATTACAATTAGAAGTTTACCCTTCTGAAAAGCTAGCAGAGGAAATTTTACTTCTAGCAATGGTGAGACAGTGAGTAAAGCTATTTTATCTAAGGGTCTCTAAAGGTCTGAAAGCAGCAGCCTTAGGCACCCGAACTACTTGGTTCTCCTGTGGTCCATATCTATGTTTTAAAACTAGAATGACTTTTTTAAGGCAAACAAAACCTGGACACAAGACTACTGGTCTGGTGACAGGAGTCTTACATAAGGAAGCATAACTATTGTATAAAAAGGTCAATTTGAAGTGAGCATTTTTTTTTTTTTTTTTAGGCTATAAACACCTTTTCTAGAGATAGATAGAATTATTGGCTGAAGGATTTGGCCCTGTGCATCAAACCAAGTCTTTAGACACATGTGTTCTTTATCTAATCACCCAGGTAAACAGTTTTAGCAACTGGACAAGATTTAAACTTGAAGCTCATAGGTGAAATTTTATATCTATTATCTAGCAATTTTATTTTACATGTTGGTAAAAACACATTATTTTAAGGTTGATAAACTTTTAATGTATAATACACAGATGTAAATTATTTTTTTGACAGCTGGTACAGAATATAAAACTATTGTAAGCTGTCTCAGCCTAATTTTTAAAAGGAGTGACTCTAAGTTGTTTATTGAAAAGCTGAGGTAGAATTTCTAGTTTACTAGCAGAAAAGGAGAAAAGGTACAACCAAGCACCTTACAGTGAAGGCTTTATAAAATCTATCTCTCATTCATTTTTCCACCCAATGATGACTAAACTTAGGAGCATTTTTTTAAGGGCTTTACTTAGTTGGAACAGTCTATAGAGTTTTTAATTTTATATGTCTCTAGAAAGGAAAGTACAAAGAGGTGAGAAAATTAGGAGTAAAGTTAAAGAAAGGAAACTGAAACAGAGCAGGTCCAACATTCCCTCTAGCATGTAGAGGGGGATCAGAACCAGTCCATCCCAGTGAACCTGTCCTCCAAGTCTTTAAGAACGGTTGCCGACCTGATGTCATTTAATTGGCAAAAGGAGTCCCGTGTTTTATATAGGCATGTGAAATTTTCTTAAATCTGAGCTAGATTTAAAGGTCCTATTTTACAGAAGTTTACATAAAATTTACTAGGAGGCTTATTAACGTTTTTCCTTCAAGCAAGGAACACCAGCACATTCAGCAACCAGTTTGAACATAACACACATAAATACAAGCATAAAACGTCCCATTAGAGTAACATCATAACCTCTGTGATTGTTAAACTATCGGCCAAAAGCCAAAAGAAGCCAAAACATGAAATTTTACCAACAGTTCAAAAACCGCAGAGGGAACTTATCTGTGTGTTGGATAGCAGGTGGAACAAGTAGGTTTTGAGGGTGATGGTCGGGGGTCACAGCTGTCTCTTTTCAGTTGGAGTTGCCAATATGATCATGTGGAGTTGGCTGGTTGTCCAAGGATGGCGTCCAGAAACAGCAAACCTTGAGTCATTTTAGGGGGTCACAGACAAATTAATCCAGGCCTGAATGTAGGCATATTGATCTGGGTGGCTCGGAGGTCTGGAGATAACCTGTTGGAGGGACGCTTGCGTCAAGAAGAAAACGAGGCTGTATGTTGTAACAGACCAAGAGACTTCCCAGGATTGAGAACCTTAGGACCTGAAGACTACAAAGAGAAAAGAACAAACAAAAGTGAAACTTGAACAATTGTAGAGGGAGCAGCGGGAGGCGGCAATGTTTTCAAAATATCTAATGTTCCATCCTGGACGTTCCTGTTGGGGCAAATTAGAAGTTAGTGCTAAGCGAGAGCCACAGACAGAAACCGACAAACAAGACAGACAACAGAGATGACACAAATTGAACAAGTTGGCGCCTTGGATGGTCATAAAACAAAAATGAAATTATTTCAACCGGTCTCATTGAAAATTTTCCCGATCGGTTTATCATCACTAATAGAGCTCTCAAGACAAAGGGAAACCAGATTTTATTGGCCACACAAGAGTCCTCCAAGAAGGAGGGGTTGTTGTTTTTCCAGTTATATAGGTCTGAAGTGGAGAAGGGCCAATACTGGAGGGTGGGCATCTCCCCTCCAGCCCCATTGTTGATCATGGGCCTGAAAGGGCGGAGGGGCAGAGTGACCGCCACCTCAGGGTGCCCTGGCTGGCGGCGGTCCAATGCCGCCCGGGTGTGTTGGGCCGGCCCATCTTTGTTCTCCCCTGAATCTGGGTCGGACGAGGGAGGGCTGGGGACTGAGGGAGTAGGGTCCGGACGGAGATCTAGGTCCAGGCTGAGAAGGTCCTGGGACTCAGGTAGGTTGGCAGGAAGGGCCTTAAGGGGAGGTGATGGAGGCAAGAAAGGCTTAACCCAAGATGGGGGATTCTCACTGAGGTCTTGTCAAACCAGGATGTAAGGCAGCTGGTCCGGATGGCTGGAACGTCCGGGCTGAAGAATCTGTGTTTTTACTACCAGTATGAGGGGGAGATGGAAGGAACCCTCAGGCAGCCAGTGAGTCTGTAAAAGAGGCCACTCGGAGCGGCACAAAGTTATCCATTTACTCCTTTTAACATGCAGGGAGAGGTTATGAGCCACAGAGCGAACCTTGGGCCAGTGAGGAAGAGTGAGGTCGAGGGGTCCGGAGGGAGTCTGGCCCATGATTAAACCTGAAAAGCAAAGTAGGTTAACGCTTGCGCAGGGGTCCACTGGAAAGGAGGCGGAGAGGAAGAGAGAGAGAGAGAGTAGATATCAAGGAGGTAGAAGAGAGAAGGTTCCAACAAAACTAACCGACAGAGTCGGATGAACGGGGAACCCACAAGAACCTAACGTCCGAGGACAACTAATTCAACTAATTGGGATCCCGAGAGGGAGGTCCCACGAGCGGGCTCGAAAAAGGAGCCCTTAAATGAGCGAGGTCCCGAGCCTCAACAAACGGAGCCAGAGAAAAGAGAAAAACAAAAGAGAAACTAAAAAGAAACTAAAAGAATGGCCGCCCGTACCCTGAAGAGGCAATCTGCAGCTGTTGGAGAGTCTCCCCCTCACACGGACCAATCCCGGATGAGCCCCCAAATGTTAGGTCCAAGATCGGGTGCGGAAGGAAGGACACCAAGAGCCGAGGCCTTGTGGAAGTTCAAGATTTATTTCAGAGGCTGTGTCGACACAAGGCCACGAGGCAACTAGGCCACAGTGACCCCGAGCCTTAGATGACTTAGGATTATATAGCACTTTTGGCGGCAAAGCAGCAAGCAGGGTGACAGAAGCCAATCGCGTGTGTTAGCTGGGCTTACATTCGAACGGATAGGATGGCTCATATTGGTCTTTGTAACAATTGGGTGGCGTTGGTCGTTAGGGAGGTTTGTTCTAGGAAGGGTCTTGTCGTCCCGGAATTGTTGGTTTTGGTGGGGTTATCTTAAGAACATCTGCAAGCTGTGGGGCACGTATGGACATCACATGGACATCGCGCGCTGTAGGGTAGGGCAGTAACCATAGTAACCTTAACAATCTATTGTGACTCAGTAACAAGGTCTGTCTGACTCATGGAGTCTGTTTGACTCGGACCTTACACAAACAAATGTAAAACTTTGAAATAATGTGTAAAAGCCATGGGGTTTAAACAGTCACTTGATTTTGGCATACCATTTAAATAACAAATGGCCTAGTGGTGGCCTCCAAAGTCCACTGTATGATCAAAATTCTGTTAAAGGAAAGGGGAGTTAATCCTGCCCATTTCACTTGTCAGTATCTACTATTAAATTTTTATACTTTTACAGCAATAGAATGACAAACCAGGTAAAAAGAAAAAGGCTAAGAAGGGTTCTTTGGAGAGATCTCCATACAAGATAATGGAAGGGACTCAGTTCACAACTATCCTGGAGCAAAAGGTGTCCTTCTGTTTTTCCAGAGAATGCTAATGACCTATTTGGGTACCAGAGTGTGCTGTCAGGCTGTACCATGGAGCCAGATCTAAAGTTAACAGCAACAAGGCTAGATCCAGCCCGGGGCCTCTTCAAGAAACTGACCAAATGGAAATATGGGGTCTAAGTAGGTGATAAAATATGTAAAAATAATTAAGTTAAATGTTTTCAGTGTTGTCAAAAAATACAAAATATACACATCAATTATAGATAAAAGATTTCATTATTTCCAAGTTTTTCTAATAAGAGATCTCTAATAATTGATGAATAACAAAATCTGACTAGTCTACTTATAAAATTTCTGAAGTTTGTAATACAATTGCTATAATTTAATTTGGCCAAATATCTGAGTGTACTCTTGATTTTTTTTTTTTTTTTTTTTTTTTTTTTTTTTTTTTTTTTTTTTTTTTTTTTTTTTTTTTTTTTTTGTCTTTTTGAGACAGGGTCTCACTGTGCAGTTCAGGCTGGCCTTAAGCTCACTGTGTAGCTCAGGCTGGTCTCGAACTCACAACAATCCTCCTGCCTCAGCCTCCCGAGTGCTGGGATAACAGGCCTGCGCCACCACGCCCAGCTACTCTTGATTTTTTTAAGGGGTTTGTGTCTATGTGTTTGTGTGTCTTTTAATGAACAGCTGTTCCTTTTTTTCTTTTTTTTTGATTATTTGTTCCAAATATAATTTGAGATATAGACTTAAAAGCATGCTTTTTCCTAAATTAACACTCTTAAAGTGATATTAAAATTGTTTATATACATCATAAGGTTTAAGCTAATTAAAAAAAAATTCTTTAGAGTAAAAAAAAAATTATTAAAAGAGGAGTCCAATTAATAAATAAGAGGTGTGGCCAACCTTTTTATTCATTAATGAGGAACTCTCAATAATCTCAATAGTCTCTTAGGAGACACTGTAAGTGGAGATAATTGGTTAAAAGTGTTATGCAAAACAAAACAAAACAAAATATTTAAATATATCAAAATGTCATCAGGATTATCTTACTACAGTGTTCTATATGGTTTTGATTTCTAAATGTCAAAAAATGTATCACTTCTCTGTTATCATTCTAGAGACTTATATCAATGGGTAATTATAAAATGAGCTAATAAAGGCTTAAAAAGGCTTATAAACAAAAAAGGGGGAAATGATACCCCACCAGGGGGTCACCTAGAAATCCTCTATCTCATTCTTTATTCATTCTCAATTTTTTAAACTTGAATGTCAATGGACCATCAGCAGCCACTCACAAAGCCCTTAGTGCCTCTAGCCCTGATTTGGCTAAAGATTGTTGGCTGTGCATGACCTTAGGCCCCCCCCGGCCCTTCGCTATTCCCTCAAATTCTACCCCACAAAGCATCGTAGATATCAAAAACCAGAATTGGAGTGCTGGCCTCCCCTTTAGGGTTCAGCCTGTGGCTTTCAAAAACTCCTTCTGTATATAGGGAACACCCACAATAATAGTTACTCTGTTGATGTTAGATTTGTCACCTTTACCAACTATAGTCAGATGTCCAATCACAGTGACTCTATTTGCCCCAAGAAGGGACACATGTTTGTTTGTGGAGGGAGTCTAGCTCTCACGTATCTGCCTGCCAATTGGATGGGATTGTATGTCATGGCTACCCTGTTACCTGACGTAGATGTCATCCCTGGAGAAGAACCCATGCCAATCCCTAGTTTTGATTATACTACAGGCCGCACTAAGAGAGCAGTCCAGCTCATCCCTTTATTAGTAGGACTAGGAATCACAGCGGCCATAGGAACAGGCACAAAAGGATTAAGAGTAGCAGTGCACTCTTACACACACTACCCAACCAATTGATTGACGATGTACAAGCACTGTCTGGTACTATTCAAGATATCCAAGATCAGATAGATTCCCTGGTGGAAGTAGTCCTCCAAAATAGGAGAGGTTTAGATCTTTTAACAGTAGAGCAGGGAGGGATCTGTTTGGCTTTGCAGGCACACTGCTGTTTCTACGCAAACAAATCCAGCATGGTTTGAGACAAGATAAAAAACTTATAAAAAGACCTGGTGGAAAAAAAAAAAAGAGAGCTGTTTAAAAATCCCTTTTGGGGTATGGAATGGAATATTACCCTATCTCCTCCCCCTGCTGGGACCGTTGTTCGCCCTCCTAGTATTACTTGCTGTAGGCACTTGTCTTTTCAATAGGCTGATGGCCTTCGTTAAGCAACAACTTGATGCCATAGAAATGCAACCCATACAGATCTACTACCATAGGCTCGAGATGGCCAATAGGAAAAATTATGTGAAATATGAAAAAGAACGATATGATGATACCCTCTCCAGGTAAAATAATTTTCCCACCTTGGTGGGATGGACTGGATAGCCAGAGATGGGCAACTAAAAGCTCACACACATCACTGACCGCCACCTAAGACAGGAGCTGGGCTGTCTGCTTCCCTGTGTTCCAATGATGTGTAAGGCCTCATTCGGTCTGGTGTAAAAGCATCTTGATCCAAGACAGGCACAGTCCCCTCAAGGAATGATGGCCTCTTAAAAAATTTAAAGAAAAAAGGGGGACCTCTGGGAAACCTGTGACTAACATCCATTTTATAATAGTCTCAGCCATATTCTTAAGCTTCTATTCCTCTGCTGAATTAAGTTTCTATAAGTCTCCTGCTACACCCCGGGGGTGGGACTTCCTGTCGTTGCCCAGTTGCCTAGTTACTCATGCCTTTTACCCGCTGATGTCATTTCTCTATGCCTCCACTATATACACCCAGAGTTTCCTTTGAATAAATGAGACTTGATCAGAATCCTGTCTTGTCTCCATTTCTTGTGTCTCCTGTCCCATTCTTATCCCCACTCCCCCTCTAGGGTTTCGTTGACTTACCTGCGGGTCAGGTTAAGTTACACACAAGGACCATGGCTTGATTCCCAGCACCACATGATGCTTCATCCCTAGGCCCATGGTGGGCCAAGCTGGCCACAAAAAAAAAAAAAAAAAAAGAAAAAAGAAAAAAAGTAAAAATGTAATGAGAGGAAATGAAAACATCTATTGTACCATAGTGCTTGGATGACAGCAAAATCTTGCTTGGGAGCTATCCATTCCTCCTGATTAGTTATAGCCAACTGTCACAGCACTCAGCTCTGTGAGTGCTGGGCTCTGTTCATGGTACTGGTGTTTGCTGGGATGGGCTTCCAGGACATGAGGAGATGGGTTAGAGCAGAATGGATCTGAGTGTCTGCCGCTCGCTTGCACTGCTGCTCCTAAATTCAGTGTCGTTACTTTAGGATTTAAACTTGATGACATCTCTGGGCCTAAGATGACAGATGCTTACAGCTCTGCTGCTGCTGTTGCTTCTAGAAAGGGGTGGGGAACTGTCGGGGGCCCCTGGCAGAGACCTTGCAACAAGCTTGGCAGGCGCATGCAGTGACCCTTTCAGATCTCTCTGTGGTGGTCTCTGGATCTGGCATCTAATTCCAAAGGCTTCCGTACTGTCACTGATAGCAAGTGCATGGGTGGAAAGCATTGCTGGCTCTCAGAGGAGGCCTATTCTAGCATTGCAGAAATGCTTGTTAAATTTTCAGGAGCTTTTCAGCCTAGTTGTTGACACAAAACCACTAAATTTCAAATTATAAAAATGTACAAGTTAAATATTACATTAAAAGCAAAGATGACAAACATCTCAAACTCACCATTCCTATTTCAGTACCTACGTTGTCAGGACTATTACTGTCTATGGCCTCTGCATAGTCAAAGTGTTGCTTTGTAACATGATTTTCCACCTCTGCGGACTGACATTAAGGCAGTAGCTATAGCTTTTGTCAGCCACAGAGAAAGCACACCCTGAAAAGTGAGGCTCCCCTCCACTCTCAGGTTCCTAACTTTTTCCAGTGCCTCACTTGCTTTGTTGGAATTAGGTCCACTAGATGACAGAAGAAAAAATTTAAGCAGTCATCACAGACAAAAACGAGCTGGATTTCCCTGCATGCATTCCAGGTCACAGTGACGGCACAGGAGCACTGCTTCTGTTCATCATTTTCAATGGACAAACTAAGGAGCTTAGAGAGACTCCTGTGGGTGTCCAGTCATGCGCGATTGGTAAATACTCCAGAATTGCATTACCTAGTGAAGTATTGGTTAGATTAGCAAAGGATATAACTGGCCATGATGAGAAAGTACAGTGGCACTTTTTGTTTATTTTATGTTTTCTGCCTCAAATCCTTGTCTGCCCAAAGCTCCAATAAATTCACCAACTATACACAGTCATTTTAATGTTGCTCCTATTGAACCCTTGCATAATACATTGTCAGGCTTGGATGCATACTAGCATAAACTCTCCTAACCACCCAGGAAGGACACTCAATTCCTGATTTCCTCTATCATATGCAGTATTGGCCATCGTTGCTCGCTGTGCATCTGAGAAGACGCTGCCATCTCTAGGTTAGTAGTGGCTTTGGCCAGTGGGTTGGTGGTTTAGTAAGAGCAAGCAGGTGTAAGTGGCTTTGTTTGATTTTCTATACATTCTTTTTAAAACTACATTTGACAGAATCTGAACTACAAATACATATAATAATTTAATTTTTGCAAGTAATGTAAAACTGTGTGCTCATAAGCATATTGCTGTGCATCTCTGCTTAGTTGCAGGATTTGGCTTGAGTCACTGACTGCCTTCAGTTTTAGAGTTCTAGATTTCATGCACTCATGGCTAGCCTAAGTGTGAACATCCCCTTTACGTACTGCCTTGTTTACAAGAAAAACTGTTAAGGTGATTTCTCATAGAAATACATTTAATCCCAATAAGCTTTATACAGTTTATTATGAACTAATTAATTAAAAATCATTTACCAAAGTGAACATATAAAGTAATGATTTTAGAAGATTTGTGACAAGATTTCTCTCTCTCTTTTTTTTTTTTTTTTGGCAAGATCTCTTAAAGCAGCTCATATAGGAGAGATAATCTGATAATGAGAAAGAGCCTCAGGACTGCAGTGTTATTATCTTCTGAAGTCTAGGTGCCGCTGGTTCTGGCTTTCCTACTTAGATTACGATACATCACCACCAAGAATAGCCAGCGCATGCCTGAGGCTTTTGAAACTTTATCCTCCAACTCCAGTGTCACTCAGCAAACCCTCTGCAGCTTTGTAGTGCTGCTAAGCCAGCATCTGCCCACTTGATGTTCCAGGGTGGAACCGGGGGTCCACACTTCAGCTCTGCATTCGTGTCACATGGTACAGAGAATCTTCAAAGGAGCAAACTCCAGACTGTCACAGACAAATGCTGGCTCACTGAGCTCCTTTCAGGGGCAAAATGCATGTACCTTCCACACTGCAGGCGTTTCACATGATTTAAAAATTTTCTCCATTAATGAAATATAATTGTATTTTGTGGGCAAGAATCATTGCCTGGCTTAGTAGATGACCTAATTTGGAGTGCTAAAGCAAAACTGCAAAATTGTGCAAATGCGGAGTTACTTTTTAAATGTCTTTCTACCTAGTCAGTATCTATTTTTTTGTGCAGTGAAATGTACTAGGTATCGTATAGATCCTGGGGAGCAAAGATTAAAGAAAACCTGGTGGATGTTCTCATGGATCATGTATATTATGGAAAAGAGGCATTTTGAGTCTACAGTAAGATGAGGACTAAGATACATGTTGGTTTCAGTCACTACAAAAAATTGTAAGAGTCTAAATGGTTTATGAAGAAGAGATGTTTATTTAGTTCAAGTTCTGGAGACTGGAGTGTAAGACTGGCAGTCTCTCGTGCTGTGTCGGTGGGGTGGCTGTGGTCTCAGCACTCCTGCTGTAGGGTGGTGTGCTCCCCCCCTCCCCTCTGCTTGTTCCCCTTCTCCTTCTCCTTGTCCTCCTCTTTCTGTCTCTCTCTCCCTTCCCCTTCCCTCTTTCCCTCTCCCCTCCCTTCCTTACTGTCCCCCACCTTCCCTCCCTCCTTTCTTTCTCTTTCCTTCCTTCCTACAACCTCATTTTCCTGTGGGCAGATGGACCCCACTCCTCTCTTCTGCTTGCTGCCCAGGTCTCCTCACATCTGGCAAGGTCTATTTCCTGCAGGTCTGTTTGTCTGCATGCAATGGTCAGCACAGGCACCTTGGAAGGGCCCTGAATGACATCTATGGCCTCCCCAGGGAAATGCAGTCTGGCCCCAGGGAACTGCAAGTCTGTCACCCTGAGGCAGACTCACCCAGCCTCTCCAGCCCAAGTGTGCCTCTCTCGCCATCATCCACAATTCACAAAACTTTCTTTACCTCATTTGGATTATTTGGTTGGATACAGTTCTTTAGAGAAGCTCAATGGGGACATTCAAGAGAACACTCCTGCACTAGGACTTTTACTGCATTGCAGTCTATTATCCCCAACCAAATTCAGGGACCTGATGGCAAGAACTGAGGGCATGTGCCCTCCGAAGGACAGGAGAACCATGATAGGTGACTGAGTGCTTCTGCACCCTGCTTTCACAGAGCTCCGGATCTTGTTTCTGAGCACTGTGAGGCACTGTGCAGACTTCCGCACAGTTGGGGTGTGCGATTCACCCTTCCTGCAGTGGCCCATGTGCAGGCTGTCACCCAGTGAGCGGCCACATCTAAGCTGGACAGGAGGGCAAAGAAAGTGTTCAGCTTACTAATGTCAGCTCAACGACTACCTAAACTTTCTTATTATTTTCTGATTTCAGTTTAAATTGAATTATTTAAATACATATAATTTGATGTATACTTTTTTTACCAACTGTGGAAAAATACAAGTTCTACTTATCAAATCCTGAGGCATCAAATCCTGAGGCATCTTTTTGCATATTATGTGGCTGTATATTGTATGGTTTATTGTAGGATGTCATAATCATCTATTAATTTCTGCAGTGTTCTTATCCTAATCCTTTGGTGTTTTACTGTAATTGCACAATGAACTATTACAGCTGAATATACCATTTGAATTTTCATTTACTTTGTGTGTATTATTGAAAACTACTTTGTCAAATTGCTTTTAGAAACAATCCATTGAGGTAGTGATTTAGGGCACATTCAATCTACTGCATCAAGAAAACCAATTGCTTTACAGAATCGATCTTTCATCTGGAGACCTGACGTCTATCCTCCTATCCATCTGTCCAGGTCTCAGTTGGCCTATTCATCTAATACACAGGCTCCCACGTATTTCGTCTATTTCATCCTAAAGTTATTTCAAGACATTCTGCATAATTAAATGCTACTAAAATTAATCTTTTCCTAATTATTGCCTTATTGTTTACTGCTAGCTATTTACTATATTTATTTTACTTTTGCCAGCTTACTGAACTATCTTATTCATAGTAAAGGATTTAAAGATGATTCTTTTGGGTTTTCTAGAGAATCTATAAATAATAAAAGCATAAATTCTCTCTAATCATCTCATTTATTTTTCTTCTCTCTCTCTCTCTCTTTCTGTTGTCTGCTAGTGTGTCTGACCAGGCCTAGTAACTGGTGAAATCCTTGCCTTTATCCTGATTTTAAAAGAGCAAATCTACATGTATTGGAATCTCACCTGACCCAAGGAAATCACCCTGCAGATGAAAGGGAAAGCTCCCTGAGGAAAAACTAAGCTTCTGCGTGCTTATTTCCAAGATCACAATGCTCTAGCATAGAACACATCCTGAGCCTTTTAATAACAGTGATCCATTGTGCTTAATGATCCCCCACACAACTGCGTGCATCTTTTTTTGGCGTTGCTTCCAAGAAATAGTGCATCTCCCCTAATACACTTGTGTGACTTCTGCACGTGGGTGAGTGTGTAGGAGGGTGTGTGTGTGTATGTATGTGTGTGTGTGTGTGTGTGTGTGTGTGTGTGCTGATTGACGAGCATGATATTCACGGTCACCTAGTACTGGAGCTCAAATTCCTTCTCCCTCTAGTAACCTCCTTTGAATTCCTAGGCATAAAAATTCTTTCCTCCTAAATTTATAAAACTTTCCTTCCAATACTCGTGTATCAGTTACTACCTTACAATGAAATAAAGCAGCATCTTAAAAATAGCTTACTTTCATTCTTTTCCAGGGAAGCTAATTGATCTTAATCACATGGTCAGAAGCTGGAATAACTGGTTTAAAATCATAGTTCTGCTTCACAATTTGATATCTGAACTTCTGTACTTTGTGGAGCAAATTATTTGGATCCTCCATGCCAGATTTTTTGCATGAAAACTGGTTCTAGTAATCTATGTCATTTATTTATTTTTCAAAGGAAATGATATTTATTGAAAAGTCATTTTCTTTTATTTTAAGTACATGTCCTGATTGTATTCATTACAGGGAATTTGTACATCGACATGATAGAGTTTGATTTTTTCTCCCATTCCTCTATGTTCCCTTCAAGCCCTTTTCCCTCCTATTTACAATATGTATTTTATAGGGTTCTTCTGAAAAGAATGAAATGGATTAAAGTGTTCAAGATGGCTCTTGCCTCAAAGAATAAGAACTATATAGTGTCTATTTAAGGTCAACCTCTCTGTAACATTCTTAATGTTTACTCATATTATGCCTCATCAACTAATCTCAATAAATTTATAAAAAAGTTGAAGCTCATACAGATTAAATTATTTGTCCAAACACACACCCTAGTAAGTCAGGGAATTGGAATCCTAGCTATTTGTCCAATGGTAAAATCTCTGTTCTTAAGCAACACACAGTTCAGCTCTCCAGCCACTACCAGGAGGACAAGGCTCTTTTGTATAAATCTGTGGGTTCACAAGGACTATGGAAGCAGCTGCATGTGGAGGGTGGCTCAAGATCTGCGGATACACAAACACAGCAGTGGCGCTCTAACTTCTCTATTTTATAACCACTAGATGTTAGATATTTGACCTGGCCCTCCTCTTCCTCTTCCTCATCCAGTATCCACCTAAATGTTATTGAGATCTCTCGCATAGAGAGGAATTTTAAAATTCCCTAGGTGACTGCAATGTATAGTTCAGACATCTAGGGGTTAGGGCTGTGTTTCTAATTAGAGTTTAGCAGAGGGCCTTACAGAAGAGGACTTCCAGAATTGTTATGGGGAGGAGGAATGACAGGGCAGAGAATGAGCTGGGAGGGCTGGCACGAATGAACAGCAAGCAGAGAACATGGTTGAGGAGCAGCAGTCCGTGGACAGTTGCCAAGCTCTGCATGCTCAAGCAGATGCCAGTATAGGACAGTGTTTTTAGGCTGCCCCTGGCCCTCTCACACTTTGCCCTGCCAGCACTGTTTCTCTGTTACCTTTGAAACATTCTCCGAACAACTGTCTGCATAGTATTTGCATTGACTCCAATCCCTATCTGACCCATGTTCTCACTTTCTTCTTTTTTGTACCATACAGAGGATTTTCTTTGTTTGGTCTAGTTTGGATCCACTTGGCTTCTGAGACAGAGGCTTACTGTGTAGCCTAGGCTGGCCATGAACTCACAGCACTCATATCACAGCACTCATATTGTCTCAGCCTCCTGAGTACTGGAATTACACAGGTGTGCCACCACACCCTGCTAACAGTGAATAGTTTTGAGTAAAAGATTTATTATAGTCTAAGTTCAATGCCTACTTTTAAACCAGTGAACCATTGTTCTGTTCTACTCAATTGTACACATTTCAAAGACCAAGTTGTTTTGGTTCCCTATAATTCTATATCACAACATTAAAGCTTTCAGGCAAATGTCTCCCTAAAGCCTCCTGAGTTCATATGTCAGAGTTTCCAAGGTGGGCGGCTGGGTTATGATGTTTCACTATGGATTAGAGGTGTGATACTGAAATTAAGGATGTGAAAATGGACACACACACACCCCTGGGCTGGGAAACTGCATAGACTTAAAGGGAAATGACAAAAGCGCCTGTTGCTGCTGATGCTGCTGCTTGCTGCACTGGTTCTCCTTGCTTTGCTGCCGGCCCTGCCATGGGCTGTTCCTCCTCTGGCATGCCCTCTGCCATGCCAGTCTGCCTTGCAGCCATTTGTCTGTGGACTGAAACCTCTATGAACCGTAAGGTGAAAGAAATCTTTCCTCTTTAACTTTGGGTGTTTGGTATTTTGTCTTAGCAATGAGAAAAGTAACTTAGACACACACTACATATATAATAAGTGCTTTTCAAACATATAACTATTAAAATGGTGTCTTTTTGTTGTATAATTTGTTGCAAATAAATTGATTGTTTCTTTTCTGTGGAATTACTGTTGCCTCTACTAACATGTTTACAGAATTATGAAAATCCCAATTAGAATTTTATAAAAAAGTAGACTAGAAAGTTCAACACCTTAAAAATTTATAGGTGTATGCTAAAAATACGTATGCTCAGTTAAAAAAAAACTGACACTTTGAAAAAACATTAAAATTTAAGTGTGCGAAGGAGGGATTCTGCTCAGCTAGTTCATCTATGCACCACAAGCTGTCATACTAATAAAAAATCAGCTTTGTTTTTTCAAAAACAGTTACAGATGGATGACAAGTTGAGTACTACAAGGGTTTTTGTAAAACCAATTATTTTCCCTTTAAACCATGTGCAAATGATTTCCAGGAAAGAAGTGGTCAAAATGTGATTTGAGTCATAACTTAAAATTCCAAAGATGATGATAATAAAAACAAATTAAAGTGCAAATCTATCAGGGGAAAGTTGTTTACTACAAAAACAAAGTAAGAAATTTAAGTGTAAAGAATTAATATATAACATTTCAGTGGGGAACAGTAGCAAAGTACAGCATACGGTTTGAAATCACATTACATGCAGTGCTAGAAAATGACCTAGTGGCTTCCATTATGGAACCAATGAACAGTTTTCATGCTGTCTTTAGAATGCAGTCAGTCTGTGTGTGTCCAAGTCATTTAATGAACTCTTACAATGTCAGAGTCCCCTATTAGAGATATACAATGTGTAGGTGGAAGTGATAGGTCAAAGAGTCAGTCTGCCAATTTGAACCGCTATTTTCATGATCCTGTGGGTGCTGGTGCTGCACAAGCAGCAGAAATAGCTTTTGGCAGAGCACTTCAGATAATTGGAGAAATTTTACACCACAAGCTTAGGAAGTGCACTCACAGACATGAACGCAGCTGTTAGGTGAAACTGTTGGTGCATCCGGGCTCACACCCACACAGCCGCCAATGGACCTCTTAGTCTCATGATACTTATTTCCTCTACAGTTGTTAAATACTGGAAAAATAGGACACAATACATAAAATTTGAAAAGGGTCCCGACAACAGTGAAACTTGAAGGATTTGTTAAATTTCTGAAGTCATGTCACTTTCACCAATAGCGCTCTAAATTTCTACAACTCTATACTCTCATTAATTCATGAGTTGGGCATTGTTGAATCTGGCAAAACCCAGGATTGGGGTGGAAAATTGCTTGTGGTTTCTTTTATAGCCTTCATGATGGCAAGGAATCTGTTGCAGTTTTAAGTGTCACCTCACCTCTTCTGGAAAACGGCAAAATTAGGCTGGGCCAGTAGTCTTCTATTTTTCTTGTGTGAAAATCTTGGTCCATCCAAAAGCTCATTGCTTATGAAGTCATAGGTGGGATGTTCAACTTTAATAATACGTTAGTGTGTCCAACAATGTATCTGTTTGCTGTAAAATGGTTGGACAACAGAACCTAAAGCTCATGCAAATGGGGCCTGAGGGTGCACTTCAAATCATTGTAATCCTTTAAGAATCATTCAATATTATCTTTGAAACAGTTCATAATTTTCAAAAAAGAAGTTTCAACCATGTTTGTAGCAAACAGTGTCCATAAAAGTGTTTCAGTATTTCTACAAATCTGAAATCAGAATTTTATTTTATTATAATGTAATTTTGTTGTTTTAAAAGCTTCTTATAAAAGATGCTTTTTGGTGTACTAGCTATTGAGTACGTGGAACTCATCTTTGTATTTAAAAGATACCAAATCTTGTAAATGTAAATGTCACCAACCTGCATCACAGGAGGACACCAAGAAAGAGTCTGTTGGGTCCCTTGCCCAAGAACACAGAGTGATGGGGAGCTAGAACTGTGTGAACCCAGGCAATGTGGAGCCGCAGTCTGTGTTTCTTGCATCCCAGTGTATTGCATTTTAGTAAAGTGGTATCTATTAAAAGGAAGGAAACAAGCCATTCTGACTGCTCAATTTCTCATGGGAAATGTGGGATATAGCAGATTCCACATTCATGGCCATCTTGTGCTAATGCAGAACTGCAAATTGCACAGCAAAAAAGACACAGCCTCGAGCACACCCAACCAATGTCAGTTGTCTTGGGGAAGATTTTAAAAGCTGAAATAAGTCTAGAGCACAGTTTTCAGAGATTGTCCATCACCGCTTTAGTTTGGCTGGGCTGTCACATGGACATCACAGTTTGGGGAAGAGTGGCCTACCTAAGATTTTGCAGTTCCCTCTTAACCAGCAGGGAGCCTCTGTCAAGGTTTGGAGGGTGACTGATGGGAAGATGTGAAAGCTCTGCCTATACTTATTTGTTACAATATAAATTCAGGCCTCAGCTAGCTTTAAGAAATGGAGGAGCAGTGCCAAGATAAACTGCACTTGAAACATGGTGGTACGCCAATGCAAAGATCAACCCCAAGTGCACAGGCACAGTAGGCAGGTGACTGGATGTGGTGTGACATTACACCCAGCAACTCACTGTGGATGTTGTCTGCCATTGCAGAAGGATGAAAACAATAAGTTGTATTTAATTGGTTGTAGAAAGCTCCAAATATTCCCAAGATGTATGTTTACAGTTTTGAAAACCATTGTGTTAATGAGATGAAATACATGAGAAAATTAACTTATGCAGAGAAAAGGTTAGTTTCAGGGGTCAGAAATATAGTTCAGTAGCACAAGGACCTGACTCAAAAGTGCAGGGTCCTGAGTATGATTCCTGTTACTGCAAAAAAAAAAAAAAAAAAAAAAAAAAAAAAAAAAAAAAAAAAAAAAAAAAAAAAAAAAAAAAAAAAAAAAAAAAAAAAAGAATAGTTTTAGTTACAGTGCTGGGGGCTGTGGCTCAAGATTGCCTTGGGTCTCTGGGGGCCAGTGCTAGGGACCCTGTGTGCTGATAGCTGTTCACTTCCAGAGCCAGGAAACAGAGATGGAGAAGAGAGACTGGGCCTCGGGCCCCTTCCAAGGATATAGACACAGGACACAATGGCTTCCCTACAGATCTCTTTCTATGGACCCTCAAGGGGAATGAACCTTTAACACAGGGTTCTTAAGGGACACTCACCTTTCCAGCCACAGGCACTCACCTACACAGCGCTGCCATCACTGTCACAGCAGACAGGGTCCACATGAAAGGTCACTATGCACTGAACTCATGGCTTCGACGGTGCACTTGTGGCTAATTTGACAACTGCAGTTTACATTTGATAAGACATAAGGACAGGATCCCATGCTGTACTGCTGAATTTGTATCTATTAAAATTTGAGATGATTTATAATTACAAGGGACCAAAAGTCATTCTGTGTGCCAGGTGCTTGTAAAATGCAAATATACTTACTTCGTCCTTAAAAACATTTGTGTTCCTGAGGGAGGGCCAACAAGACTACCAGTGAGGCCCTACAGGTCAGGACTGCAGAGATGGTAGACAGAGGCACCCAGGCTCAGAGCGTTTTCCTTTTGAGGCTTATGGAGAGGAGTCACCTACCAGTGGGTTTTGGGACATGTGCTGTGTGTCCTCTCTCTATCTCTCTCTCCCTGTCTCCTGTGTGTGTGTGTGTGTGTGTGTGTGTAAATAATAACCTTCTGACAATTTTTACTTTGAAATATTTTGTGTCTTCCCCCTTATCAGTCACATAACCCTAACCCTAGAGATCTGATTGTGGGGCTGTAAAATAGTCTCCGTGCCTGTGATAACTTTACCTCTTTTCTTAGGCTACCTTTTGAAAATGATTTTATATTGTAATCCCTTTAACAGAAAGTGCTTAGACATGCCACAGTCCTCTCATAATAAACTCCGAACACTGCAGCATGATGTTCTCAGGACATGCACACATGTATGTGTACATACACACACACACACACACACACACACACACACACACACACACCCTTCCAAACAGTCAGTTGATACCATGTGCCTGTTTGTCGCTGGATTTTCCAACCTGTCCTCTCCTCTTGGTTACAACATCTTTAGTTTTCCTTAACATTTAGAAAACTAGCTCTCTGTTTTGACAAACTCTTACTAATCGTCATAGTACTGAGGGGCTGGAGCTTCATTGTGAGGACATCTAGCTCTGTTATTTATTCTGATTTTATTTCTTCTGTTGAGGGTGCAGCACTAAGACATTTTCTAGACTGCTTTGCTGTGAGTTGTTCTTTGAGAAGCTGCTATTTTTCTATTTCACAATGTTGGAAATAGAGCTGCCCATATATAACAGTCACAAGACAGCTCAATGATAGAATGGAAAGTGAAACTGGTCGGTTTGTTCTAAGTTTATCTGAAATCATGTAAATGTCATGTCTTGGCCACTTAACTCATCAAACTGTGGCACTTCTGTAACAATGTTCTAGAACTAATTTTCCTGTAATTAATTTGTCCATTTTACCAACAAATACATTACACATTGCCCTTAGTCCTAAAGCCCCTGGAGCCTCCTGGTCCTAGGTTCCTGTGGGGCAGAAAAACAATGGCCCACCATGGCCCAAGTGCATGTGATGGTGGGAGAAGAGGGCCAGGGAGGGGGTCAGGTATGTGAGCAAACTGACCCTAAGGGGAATCTTAGCAGGTGATGCTTCCAGAGAAGTGTGGGGATGGCGGTGTGCAGTGCGGGATCTGGACAGGAGGGAAGGGAGGCACAAGAAGGAAGCAGGGGGCATACGGGTGGTGCAGGCCTGGGTTAGTGCTAGAGTGGAGGGATCTCTCCACCCTTGGGGCCTGGGCAGCCACAGGGGCTTTGAACAGAGCACGTGATCTGTGCAGAAAGAGGCAGTGCCAAGGGCAGCTACGCATAGAGGGCCCACAGATGTTAGTTAAGCATTTTCAGTGAGCACTTGGAACTAGTCAAAGTCACCTTCGGCACAACTGGACTTTGTTGACATAAAATAACTTACATTGAAGTTACATTTCAAGCCTCTTATTTGTGTTCATTCTTGGATGGTAGATGATGTTCCTGATAAAATGGCAAGCTCAAATCCTTATATAAATCATCCATGAACTAAAGAGTAGGTTTGAGCAAATTGTAGGGAAGTGTGCTTCTTATTTATTTATTTATTTTTGTTTTGTTTTTGGTACCAAGGACTGAACCCAGGGCTTCCAACTTGCCAGGCAAGCATCCTACCCCTGAGCCAAATCGCCAGCCCCATGACCAACTTATTTTAAATTTAAACTTCAGAAATCAACAAGGGGCCAAAAGTGCTCATGTATTGGTGACTGGATGTCCCCATGGATTCTTGAGCAATTCCACCCTGCTGCCTTGTCTATTCTAGCTTAAGTTAGAGACCACGGAAACTGCGACCACCTGACAGTGGGCAGACATATTTGAAGTTAATCAGTTCTCGCTTCGCTTCCGGGGCAACATACTAATTGCCAGACTCTTCTTCAGCAACTTGGATCTTAAAGCCAAAGATCAAGTTGCTTAATCTCATCATTAAGAACCAGAAGAGCAGCCCACACTCTTCCTGATCCCTGGAGATCACAGCAAGTCCGTGCCTTCTTGCCAGGTAGCGAATCTGACGATGCGAAAGCTTCTTCGTAAAATCTCCGCATCCTTCGCCTGTGTGTCCCCTTACCAGCTCTGCTTCCCCAGGCAGCATCCTAGTGGATCCCGGGCCTTGTTGTGCGTTCCCCAGGCTCAGGCAAGAAGCTGCAATGTTCAGTAAAGGTGGAGGAAAGCAGGATGTGGAAAACCATGCAGCGGAACGTGCTCCCTGGGTGGTCTTTGCTCAAGGAGACAAAACTCCCAGCAAAGCCTCCTTCCTGCACAGTAGTGAGCAGCCGCAGTGTAGTTGGTTGGCTGCGACCTAGATGAGGATCAAGTCCTGGCTAGGGGCAGAGTGAGTCACTATAAGGTTAAATAAATCAAACACAGAGCCGGCCAGATAGCTCAGCAGACTAAAGCGCCCGTGTAGGCAGAGAGGGCAACTGCTCATGTGCGTTCCACCCGGGGCCTGCTGTGCCGGCCCCGCTCTGGGGGCTCAAAGAGGCAGCAATTGAGACTGGACGTGGTGGTGCACCCCTGTACTCTCAGTGGTTGGGAGGCTAGAGAATCACTTCGAATCTGATTTACATAGTGAGACAGCATAGACCCTGTAGACCTCGTCCTAAATACAAAATCAATCAATCAATCAAATATATTTTAGGAAGAAGGAAATCTGCACTCCGGAGCATTGCATTTGCTGCTTTTGCAAGACAGAGTAGGATGTAAGTAACTGTAGGAAATATTTATTTCCATCAGATCTTTGCCTTCCATGAGCACACGTTCATCACGCAGACTGGCGAGGCTCCTTTGGGTGCAGGTATGCAAGTGACATGTGTGACGCCCCTCCCCCATTGGCACGGCCCCTTTCATACTTCTCCATCCACTTCTTCCCAGAACGTCTCTTCTATTTTCACTTCCCCTTTCTATCTTTTATCCCTAAATTCCTCTTAGGAGAAAAGTTATGCAGTAACAATCTGACCTTGAAATGCAGTAGCTGCCGCCTGTGAGAGCTCTCGCAGTGACTAATGGGTGCCTGGAATTCAGGGAAAGCTTTTCTATTAATAACCCTGGGTCCCTCCGTGCTAGGACGGCAAGTCTTTTCAGAGGTGTTCTTTTCTTAAAATATGACTTCAAAAGTTACTGTGTGTCATAGAACATTAACATTCAGTAGCATAATGGGAAGCAAATCTGGAGTTAGAATTTACAAATCTGTTTTGTCACGGTCTATTTGTTTCACCACCACCACCTATTAAATTCCTCCTTTTACCAGGTGTGCTGGTACACACCTGAAATCCCAGGACTCGGGAAGCTGAGGCAGCAAGGGCCTTTGCAAGTTCAAGGCCAGCCTAGGTTACAAAGTGAGCTCATATTCGGCCTGAACTGCACAGAGAGACTGTCTCAAAAAGACAAAAATAAATAAATAAAATCCTCCTTTTATAGCTGGTTTTTACCACATTAAGGGCAGCTACAGAAGGTGTTGTGCTCTCATAGAGAAATCTGAATTTTGGAGAGACTGGCAAGGAGGTGGAAACCTTGGGCTGGTGAACAGAGTGCGGTAGTCCTGTGTCCTTTCACACACACAGAGAAGCAGTCCTGGAGCTGCACCTGTTTTGCTGTGTCCTGGTCTGTCTGTCGTGTAAATGCCTTCCATTTTCTTTCGATGTAAAATATCTTCCAATAAAAGCTCTGGGAAAACAGATTCCTGAATTTATTTAAAACCTGTAGCATTTAATTATTCAAATTTGTTTATAGAAGAAGCTTAACACTGCTTCTAAACAGAGTAATTGCAGCCTCCTAGGAAACAGAAAGAAGAGGTTAGGAAGTTGATTTTTTTTTTTGTCACCGAAGTAGGATTGCTGATTCGTATGCTAGTTTCATGTTTATTTGAACTTGTTGATTCAAAAATTTATGTCAGTTGTTTAATTTTAATTATATGTTGAATTTATAGAGCAGAGAGAAGGCTGATTTGCAGGGCTAGGGTTTGGGTAGGAAAAATGAAGCTATGCTGATCAGAGGTTTCAAACAATCCTGAAATAATGTTCTGAAGAGGCTCAACCACACTAATCATAGTATCTTCCAAGCTTCAATGTGATCAGAGGGTAGATTTTACATATTTCCCCCCCAAAAGAAACTATGTGAGATGATAAATATTTAAGTTCATACGATTGTGATTATCATTTTACAACTTCTGTACATTCACAAATTTTGTCATTTATTTCTTGAATGGAAATTAAGTTTGTCAATGGCACCTCAGTAAAGGTAAATATTATACAGATTTAAAAAATTGTATTACCAGGGCTGGCAGTACAGCTCAGCAGACTAAGCGCTTGCTTAGGTAAGTGGAGGGCCCAGGGTTCAATACCTAGTTCCGCATGCCACACCAGCCCCACCTTTCAGTGTACTGAGCCCAGGATGGAGTCCCGGCGTGCTGGCGCGCACCTGCAATCCCAGTACTAGGGAGGCAGAAATCAGGAGGATCACTCTAAGTCTGGGTTCTGTAGTGAGACCCTGCACACACACACACACACACACACACACACACACACACAAACCCTAAAAATTGTATTTCCTACAGAAATTGTTCATAGATGATCCCTAGAGTCTCGATCAAGAAACATTGACAGCAAAAGAAAAGGTAAGTAACTTTGTAACAGTGCTATACTATAGAAAGGCTGCAACATTCCTATTTTGATTTGGGTTTCATCAGCTTGACTATAACAAAAGAAATCTTTCAGGGAGGGCTTGGCATGTTGTTATTCTTGTCAGCTGGGGATTGACCCAGGGCCTCCTGTATGCCAAACAAGGCTCTGCCCCTGAACTACTCTCCAGAACTTGTGTGTTCTTAGAACCCAAACTGGAGAGAACAGTTTTGAGTTGAGCAGCAGAGCACCTGGCTGTGAGAGTCTAAGGTACCTGAGAAGTGTGTGGAGTTCCACTGAAGGATCTAGGTGAGGGAAATGAAGCCAAGACCCAGTTTTTCCCTCTGCTCCTACTCCTGGGGGTACTCAGAAGGCCTTTTCTTGCCAACACTGTCGAGTCACTCAAGGCTCCCTGTGATACTTTCCCCAAAATTTATTTTCCACATGCACATACAGATTTTTATTCTTTTTATTTTTTTTGTGGAACCAGGGATTGAACTCAGGCCTTTGCACTTTTCAGGGAAGCCATTATTCCACTGAGCCGTCTCCCTGAGCCCTGCACATATAGATTTTAAAACTCACCACAAAATACTTTTAATAAAATTAAATCACAATGGTTGTATAAGAAAACCTAAATGAACATGTGTTTTTCTTAGCCTTGTGACTTCTCTTTCTATCAAGAGAAGCAACAGTGTCAGTTACTGTTCTCTAGTTGCTAGGACAAATATCTGACACTCAAATTGAAGGAAGAAAAGATTTATTTAGCTTACAGTTCCTGGAAGGTACAGTCCATTCTCAGTTGGCTCCAAGGCAGACTGATACATGGTAGAGAGCAGCCTTTCATGGTGGGGGCAAAGAGCAAGAGCAAAAACAGGGGGTAGCACCAGCACAAGCAGCTAGCTTCTCTTCCCTCCTTACACTGTAATGCAAATTACCTGCCTCAGGGCAAGTACAACTGCCACAATAATCAATCACAAACTCCAGAAGCTGCCTCAAGACTGCATGAGGGGAACACCTACACACAAACCATAACAAATAGGCTGTGAATCAGAGGCAGGCCTGGGCTCAGAAATGTTGGCCAAATGTTGGGTACCAGAAACTGATACAGGCAAAAGGCTAATTTCTGCTAGATGGAAAACAGGAATTCTTGTCTTCATAATCACATGCCTTTTAATTTTGAGCAAGGCTGAGCCTGACTAGGAATTGTAAAAGCACATGGTACCTCAAATAGAAGTTTAGTTTGAAGAATAATGAACTGTCAGAGGGGACCAGGCTAAGAAGGAGCTGCGCATCACACAGGAATGCATAGCTCAGTGCATGGCCATGGTCCCAGGCCTGAGGTCCCAGTTGACAGGGCAGCCCTGCTTGAGATCCAGATTCTGTCAGGAAAGAAATTATCTCAGCTCATGGAAAGACAGTGAAGTTACTCTGGCTCTTGGCCAAGGGAACAGGCTGAAAAGCCTTCCACACACTGGGTGCAGAGGGAGGCTCACCAGTGACCCTCTTTTAGGAACCTGCTGGGGTGACCTTGGTCCCCAGGGTTCCACATAAACCTGGTGTAGGAAGGGTTGTTTCCCCCACAGACAAGCTCTTAATACTATTCTGGGCTGGTGATGCCTCAGAAAAGAGGGCAACTGCTCTTGAACAAGTAGCTAGTGATACTAACAATTCCTGAGGGACAGGGGCCAGCACAGCCTGCCACAGCAGGGACAGCAGACGAGGATGCATGAGATGAATCATGGGACAGAAGAAAGGAAGGAAAGCATGTGCTGTGTTTCCCACAGGAAGTAATAGGTGGACCGGTATGGGATCGGCTGGCTGCTCTGCAGACGCACTCTGTGTTCTGAAACTCAAAACTTAGTGAGGGCTTGGGCCATGTTTAGTTTCAGTAGAAACCCTCTCAACAGTAGCTTCACTCACCAGTCCCAATGTTGCTAGGGCAACCAGTCCCAGTGCTCCTAGGGTGACAAGTCCCAACACTCCTATGGCAACCAGCTATGAAGTCCTGCTGCTTTTCTTATAGTCTTTGATCTGTTGCCAGCCACAGACAGGGCAGAAGGAGCTCTAAATGCCATCCTAGAGCTTTCCATGCTCCCAGTGTCCTCCTTTTCTGGGTGTGGCCCTCATTTTCCCACCATCTGATAACCCCAACCTGTCCTCTGCCACCACACCTCAACCAACCTCTGAAACCTTCCAGCTGTGTGGTATCTAGACCTGACCTTGGGCTTGGCAACTGGAGAGCTCAGGACAAACATCCCAGAAGTGCAGGTTCACCAGAACTTCCTATTTTCAGAGGCCAGGGACTGACATTTCTGCTTGATTGCTTCTGTCTCCATCTTGGGCTCCAAGGCATTGTGCCACTATCTTGATTGCTGCTTCCAAGTCTGACATTTCTGACTAGAAAAGGACATTTGGAACTCGAGTCCTCACAGTCCTGTTTGTCCTGGGTATGGCCCGCCAGCAGCTGCATCAGAAACACATGGAATTTTATTCTGCAGTGTTTTTCCTTGTAAGATTTTTATTTAGAAAATAAAATCTGCTAGAAGTAATTTGGAAAGCCACTGCTGTAGACCATTTTTATTTGACAGATTTTGAATCACTTCATACTATGTGAACATGTGCCACTCCAGACTTTGGATTTCAACTTCAGCTGATGAATAACTAGTGGTAGAAGCTATGGTAAAAAGTTTTAATAAACTGAATGTATTATTCTTATGTGACAGGGTTATTTATTCATAGTTCTGTGATACTGCAATATATGGAACAAAGCCAATAATATTTTATATAGTTCTTTTAAGCATAGCTATAAAAGAAAATAATGAATGTTATATAAAAAGTTTTATGTTTTAAAGAGTATATATATATATATATATATATATATATATATAATTATTCAATTATTGCATCTTTCTAGAAATTTAGTTGTCATACCTAATTTTTTAAATTTCCTTTTAAGCAGAACATTCTAATAACCTTTTGTCAATGCAGCATTTCTATTAACTTTTTTTTAATCAGTGAAGGTGATTTTAAATTTCCAGTTATGATAAAAATACTGCAAAGGGCAACATAGTGACTAAAGCCTTTATGGCAATAGGAATAAAGCAGACCTCAGAAAAGCACTCCTAGGGCCTAGGGAGATAGCTCAGTAGAATAAGCACTTGCCTGGCATGCTCAGAATCCTAAGTTCAATCCCCAGTACCACAAAAAAAAAAAAAAAAGAAAGAAAAAGAAAAAGAAAAACACACCTAGAGGAGATTCCAGAAAGGAGTACAAGAGCGAAGGCTGTGAACGGGTGGAAGAATCAGAAAGCAAGAGAGGATGGAAAATACCCTGATTCTGACCTCCAGTATAGTCATGTTGTTTGTGAAACTAACCAAGCAAACATTTCTTCCCCTTCAATTCAAGCTAATTTAGAGAGCAGACAGCTTATGCAAGTTTCTCAGTGTCGAAATAATTGAATCTGGAGAGAAGCAAGACTGGAACACGAGTCAAGCACCCAACATCCACTCACCTCATTTTGGTGAGGTGAATACATCAAAAGAGTTTTCTTTAAGCAATTACTTTAATGCCCAAATTTATTGTGTACATTAAAAATCAATTACATAGGTCTGAACAACAAAAAATTCATTCTTAGTGACCTTAATATAGTTATTTTAATAACCAAGATTACTAAATTAAAATCTTATGCAGCAAGAGGAAATTACTAGAGACTATATGGAAGATATGAATGGACCTTCATAATTTCTCTTTGAGTTAAGTTGCCCTCAAGGCAATAATTTTCCCTTCTTTATTTTTTTTTCTGTTAATGCTTGTTCAGCATTCTTGAAACAATGACTATTCTTATAGAGTAATATATCAGCAAACCCAATGGGCTATGAGTCTATTTACACTTCTTTAACTGTATATCTATCTATACACATAAGTTTTCCATCTTTATTCTGTCTCTGTTTCCTCAAGGGAGTCACAGTGGTACAGAATTATGTGGAGAACACACTGTAATTAGAAGACAAACCACAGGTCCCAGGGAGTCCAAAGCTACTAGCATCTCCAAGTAATAATACTCCCCAGTGATGTTTTAGAGACTTCTGCCAGCTCCCAGGTCTGGAACTTGTTCTGCATACAGGCATGATAAATAGAATGAAATAAACACGCGAGTTCAATTTTTAACCATGGTTAGGAACAAAATTGCCAACACAATTTCAAACCCAGTAGCACTGAGAAAGCTCTTCTGTTTCTAACCACTGTTGGAAAAGGGAGGCAGAGGGAGCAAGGGTGGCATAAACAGGCCCCTGGATCAGTTGCAAACATTACCTTTTTGGTTGGCTTAGCTTCGGTGGCTATGTGACCTGCGAAGACAGATGAGCCTACATTCTGAAAACAACGAGTCTTTTCTTTCAGTATGTAGTGCTTATTCTTCATGGGCGTTGGTGGTTGATCTTTTATTTGAACTAGTTTTTATCACATAAACATCATGACAAAAGAGATGTCTGTAGCTATAGTGATAGAAAATAGATTGTTAGCTTAAGGTGGGTGACAGTGCTTTTCAGGGAGGGTGCTGTCATCAGAGCACAACTTGTATAAGTCATGGTTAGGAAAATATTGACCTTAGGCATCGGACAAGACAGAGCTGTGCTATGACTGCCTGAGGAAAGCTAAATTTCCCTTCCTAATAGTGGTAGAACAAGAAGGGGTGGTGTCTTGAGGCCACTCATAAAAGGGTTGGCACTGCTTGGGCACCTTGGAGGCTGGAGGTGATGAGGAGGTCACAGAGAAGGAGGGTGTCCTCACCTTGGCTGTGGCTCCCGGCTTGCCATGCTGCCTGTTGCACTGCTTTCTGTGCTAGAAAGTGACCGATCCACTTCACCATAGGTCCACCAAGTGTCAGGGAAGTTAGCCTCTGCAACTGGGGAGCTGAAACTTGTACCAGTAGTCAAGGACAGCACATTGTGTCCTTGAAAGTGCACTCAAAGGCTGGCTGTCTTGTCCTGTTCTTACCACACACACACATTCTTATGTATGTATGATCTGAGAAGTGTATAGAAAATATTCCAGGATTAGATCCACAGAGTGTGAAAGGGAGAGGGCAAAGGATAAAGAAAGGAAAGGAAGGAAGGAAGGAAGGAAGGAAGGAAGGAAGGAAGGAAGGAAGGAAGGAAGGAAGGAAAAAAGAAAGGAGAGAGAAAGGGAAAGAGGGAGGGAGCGAGGAAGGAAGGGCTCCAATATTAAATCAGACCAAGCAAGGTGTGATGGCGAACCATGACTAGAGGAAACACAAGCTCCAGGGTGGGTTGAGGGTTCCACCATTGGCAGAAGGATGTTTCAAACTCTTCTCTTTAAAAATAAATGATGGGGAATGATCACCTCAGAAAAGTAGGGGATTTCAGAGCAGTAGGAAAAGTTACATTTGGTCATGTTTAGATATCAGAATTTGTGTCAAAATACCATGACTGCCCTGCCTGGAAAGTGCAGGGTCCTGAATTCAATCTCTGGTACCCCCCCCCCAAAAATAAAAAGAATCATTACTGTAATGTCAAAGATAATACTGACTGCACAAAAAACACATAGACTTAAAACTAGATATAAGTTATCAGTACATAGATTCTCACCATGTGAAATGCCATTTAACTAATCTCGGTGAGCAGTGGGATTTATTTTGCCACACTTGCACCTTTAATTATATGAGACACAGAGCATATCTACACTTAAAATAAATCTCTATGTTTGTCATAAAGATTTGGGGTAATCTTGTATAAATTTATCTTTTGACAAGAGAAACATTTATTTCACCAAAAGATAGCAGGTCCTTCAAGTTGTTACTAGTTCCAGTCATTTCCTAGGTACATGTTGTCCTGTTTTTAGCTGTATTAAATTATTGGATTATGAATACAGTTTATTTTTAGCAATAGCATTGTAAAAGCAACTTGTTGTTAAGGAATCACCAAGAAGATAAGACAATTAAAAGTTATAATTGAGAATTAAAGTGCTATACTCCTTCACTTATTCTGGATACATAATGAAGCACAAGAAATATAGGTGTCAATGCCAATACCCAGTGGAAGATACACCACCAGTTTAATTTATGAAGGACCAAAGAAATCTCTTATGTCCCAAGCCTGAGGATAGTCTGTGACATGGCGCACAGTGTTTGTCACCCATTCTTACTATCTCTCGCCAGCCAACTTTCAAGCCTCACTTGATGATTTCTTCTTCTTTTTGTCAGAACCAGGGGGAAGCACTTATTCCACTGAGCTGTTTGCCCAGGCCTTTGATGAATATATTCCTTTGTTCAGATCATCTGCATATTTAGTAAATCTTGCAAAATTACATGGAGAAATATTTTTGAGTAGAGTCTTCATGTACCTTTAGGTGCTTACTTAGGTTCTAAGTCCAATAAGAAGTACATCTTATTTCAGGCTCTAAGAATATTTTTATGTGTTGAATGCTTTTAGTAAATGGCAAATTACTTTACAATGCAAGGTATTTATATTCTGAGACAGCTCATATAATTTACCTTAAGTTGATGGTTGTTGGTTGCAAATATGAAGCCAGGGATCTTCTTGACATTGTTCAGCCAGCTAGATTTTACCCATCTGTGTTCCTGATACTTCTCTAAGCATGGTGTGGAAGAGGTAGGGAAGAACAGAAATGACACAGAAGATGAGAGAAATGGAACACAGACTATCCTCAGCTGCTTTGTTTGGGGGACATGATGACAGAATTCTCAGTGTAATTTATTTAGGGAAAAAAGCATGTTAGGTAATTTACTCAGAATAAAATAACACTTACCCTTCAAAATACTTCATTCTACCCTCTAATTAGGACACTGGTGTCTTGTTACTTTTAATGATGATGGTGCTGTGGTGATGTCACCAGCAGCCACAGTCACTAGGAGTTTGCATAATGGCGTGGTTGAGAGCTGCTTTTTAGAATATTTATGGCCATGTCTGAAGAATCCTGCCAAGTCCAATTAATTTATAATAAGGCCTCTTAATATGTGCTGGACCTTTTCACTGTGGCTCTGGACTCCTTTCTTAGACACGCATTCCCTCAGTGCCACAGTGGCCACAGCCAATCACAGCAAATAAAATCCCAGTGGGTCACTGAGCATACCTGGGTCAGGGAGACTGGATAACCATCCACAGAGAACCCTGAACCTTCTTACAGAATTCTTTTATTACTTTGACATGCTACTTACAACTTCTCACTTTATCCTATTTTTAAAGTAATCATACTTAATAACTGATTGTAAATGAACAAGGAGCATATATGCTTATTTAAACATATATGCCTTATTAGGTGTGCTTCTTGGTCAAATACAATGAGTTTAACATTGCTTCTTCAATTACAATGAACTCTTCTTGCTCATCTACAGTGTGTTTAATGCCTCTGATTTACTGTTTTTCTTATAGTCACTGATAATCATACACATTTACAGCTGATTTTTGGAATAAAAATTCTATGCACTGATTGTTAGGATGTTTTGCTCACTGTATGACAAAAACAGAGAGCCTCCTATATGTCACAAACACCTGGATAGTCAAGACCCCAGAATTCTCTGCCCATGGAAGAGCAAAAAATCTCTTGCAATCTTTCTAAAAAGAGAAAGATAGTAAGCAATGATTAAGTAAATGATACCATATCAGATCAAGATTGGATCATGAAACTAAAAGGGATGCAGAATGCACTGGATTCAAGAGGGTGCTTCATGAGATGGAGCAAGCAGGCAAAAGCCACCCTGAGGAGCTCATTCGCCCTGAGGTGATGAATGGCTGTAGTAGATAAAAATGTGGGAGAGAAAGTTCCAGAACTGAAGTTGACACAGCTAAAGTGAAATGGGATGGGGAGATTGCTCTATCATGTGTGTAGAATACCTTCATACCTTTCTGTGTTGTCCCCAGAAAACAGAGCTTGAGACGGCTCCTTGGTAAAGGTGTAAGAGGATGAGTGTGATGACAGTGCAGACAGCATGGAGGAGAGGGGGGAGAGTGCAGGGTAGGGAGGTGAAGCCAGCTGATGAAGCTGTAATTGAGATAAGCCAAACTGCTGCTCAGTCAAGAAGTTGGTCTTGCTTCAGGGGCCCTTATAGTCAGCAGAAGGCAACACATAGTTCTTAGTGTCTTCTCAAGTTTCCTTTCTGAGACAGGGTCTTACTATGCAGTTCAGGCTGACTTTGAATTTACAATGTAGCCCAAGCTACATGGCACTCCTCCTCCCTCAGTTTCCCCAGTACTGGGACATGCCCCCATGCCTGTCTAACTTCTAGATCTTGTTGATCTAAGTTTGAAGACAGCATTTTATCCCCCGACTTCCCTTTTAGCTTCAGGCACCTCCTGAAGTGCTGAGACCTAGTGTCTGTGCCTGGGAGTCACAGGCAGTTTGGTAGTAGGGACCTCTGCCATATGATTCTGTCATGGAGCCACTGGGGAGCTAAGCTCACAAGAAGGTTTGGAAGATGGTGCTGTGGCCTGTTGGTTCCAGTACACCAAAGATTGGGGTTCTGTGTTAATTTCTAAGTCAAGCCACTGGGTATTTTTACAGCAACTGAGCAAAGTTGTCTGATTTATGCTTTTTTACAAATCTCTTGCATTGCGTTGCAGAGACCTCAGATGTCTGGGGAGTTATGAATGGCAGGAGACATCAGTACTGGGTTTGGGATTTTATTTCCCACTCTTAAAAGTTCAGTAAAGATAAGAAAAGAAACCTATAATTGTCTTCAATGTGGAAATCTTTTATGATCTCTGAATCATTAAAATAAAGTGATAGAAAGAAAAACACATTCAGGAAAAATGGTGAAGAAAATTGGAAAGTTATAAGGTGAAGGTAGTTGGAGAGTTCTTTGGGGAGTTGGATGGTAATTTTCGTTCAAGACAAGATTGTATTTTTAAGAGATGGTTTTGAGGCTCAACTATGTACTGGTCATGATCCAGTCACAAAATGCAAGTCTACACAGTGGGGCTAAGTGGGTTATTTGCAGGACAAATTTCTAGACTGAGGTGAGAGTTGGCTGGGACTCAGAAAATGGGTTAGTCCTGGGAGAAGTGGGCTTTATAAACCTCAGTGCTGAAACCCAAATCGTGAGTCATTTATGAGCTATTGAAAGGGCTTTCTGTATGGATATGGAAGGACAAGAAATTATTTAGGATGCCATGTAAGAAGTAGCAAGTACAAAATAATTAAATGTTCATAAAAAAGCTCAAAGCAGTCCACATAGAAATGTGCAACGGCTGATGTACATCTTCACTGACCGGCTGCCAGTATTTATCAAATGAGCTGCAATATTTTCTTTTTTTATGTTTAGGGAAGGGTCTATGGGGTGATCAGGGTCTCACTACTATATCAGACTTGTAGTGATCCACCTGTTTACAGCCTCCCAAGAGCTGGGATTACAGGTGTGCGCCACTGCATGCCCCAGGGGCGGGGCCAGCATAGCAGTCCCAGGGATGAACCCCAGCCCTTGTGCCTGCTTGCAGATAAATCCACTGAGTTTTTTTTTGTTTTGTTTTGTTTTTTGTTTTTTGGGTTTTTTTTTTGGCAGAACTGGGGATTGAGCTCAGGCCCTCAGGCTTGCCAGGGAAGTGTTTATTCGACTGAGCCATCTTCCTGGCCCCCTGCTGAGTTATTTGGCTGGCCCGTTAGGCTGCAAGATTTTCTTTTTTTTTTTTTTTTTTGTCTTTTTGTCTCATTAACTTTATTGAAAATCAATAATTATATAGCATATTAAAATAGTAGACAAATATTGGAATGTGAAAGTATAAGATGTAGACAGTGAATTTTAGAGAAATATTTCTGAAATGAATGCATAGCATGAGATTATAATAGATTGTACATTGTAAATAAATTATTTACAAACTTAAATGAATATAACAATAAAAATTGTCCAAAATAAAAAGAAATAATTTACAGATCTGTCATGTAATAGTTCACTGTGTGCCAAAATCAAGAAATATATATTTAGAATTCTCGAAGGAGAAAGGAGTAGGCAATAAATATTCAAAGATTTAACATTTTTGAATTTGGTTGAAATTACAGCACCACATTTCAAAGAAAAATGAAGTGTTTACACAAGAAATTTGAATAAAATCATACCAAGATACACAAAAATGAAATTATTCAAAACGAATTGTATAGAAAAAAATCATTAAAGCATATACTTAAAAAATATTAGCTATGGGAGAACAAAATTGAAAAGCATCTTATCCACATTAGAAAGTAAAGAAAAAGAGCAAGCGGGTAAGAAACTTGACTAATTAATTCAAAGGACTGAAAGAAAAAAAAAATCTGTCCTTATGAAGGAGCTTTATAATCATATGTCATGGTTTGTCCCTGGTTGTCCCCTTAGTGCCTCATTCAGTCACAGGGTTTGTTGCAAGTTGATGATCCAATGTGTGTGATTGATTTGTAGTGCAGTGCTGGCCTTAAGGGTGCTGGGACTAAGGGTGGTGACTGCTGCAGCAGCTCACTGATTGGATTGGCCTTACCCTAATTCTTTCAGACTAGATCAGGTATAAGGGACAGAAAGAGTTCTGTCTTGCTCTTCCTTATTGCATTTCTCTGTCTCCTTCCACTACAAGCAATTGCCTATCTCCCACATACCACCTGCCTTGGAGTCAGCTGGCAGTAGGCCAAGACCTCCACAACCGGTGAGCTAAACCTTTCCTCCTGTAACTCTAGTGTGGGTTCTGTTGCTTGTCTCAGCAAGAAGAAAAAAGAGGCTAAGGCTTTATGTATCTAAAGATCTATACTTCCTGCCTTAAAACCTCTGGATTCACTCCGATGGTTGAAAATGGTAAGTCTGGTGTTGAAAAGAGACTTTGAAGACCCAGCACCACACACAGATTGGATCTGCACAGTACAGGATTCTTGTTCAAGGTAGACAGGCAGCCTCATCTTTTTCTCTCCCTACTAAGTTCTGACTTTCTCTCTTATTGTTTTTCTTTCTCAAGTTTTCTGGGGCCCTGATTTGCTCTCCAGTCAGGTGGCAACAGGCCTCACATTCTTGCAGTTTTTCTACTGAAATCCATAACTACAAGACTGAAAGCTAGTCTTGGACTTGTGCTATTTTTTTTTTTTTTAATCTGTAATTTCTCTTGCAAATGGTGATTTTGGATCTTTCCATCAGGATCTCCAAAGGCAATGGGAATGGAGTTTCTCAGAACCCAGGAGCACATCTTCCATAGACTCCCTCTCTCTCTCCAAGGGTTATTAACTTTCAGGCTTTAAGCAACCAAGCTAGTTAAAACAAACAGACCTAACAACAACCAACAGATGAAGAACAACTGTAAGAGTGCCTTCTTGCAGTTAGCGCTGGAGCAGCTATCACCACTGCACATTCTATGCTTATTCCAAGAAAGTAATACAGAATCAAGAATCCATTCATCACACAGCTCATGCAATGTAGAGACAGAATCTGTAAAACTTCCTGAATTATTCTTCTCCTCTTTCCCATTAGGGTCCAACTTTCTAATTGCCTGTAAATAAGAAAGCCAAAGCCATTTGGGGATTTATGGCACACATGTAGGTATGTGAGGGTTTTTCTCTTCTAATACATTGCAATTACTACCCTTGCTAGCCTGTTCCAGGGTACCACACTGGCTATCCGAAGCATTTCCAAGCATCTTGCTCTAGTTTCTGTTTGAGGACAGGGGCAAAGTAGCTACAGCTTAGAAGACCCTGGGATATTCAAGTTTAACTATGATATTTGATGGTTCCTTACAGCTCTTCCAAAGAAAAACACTTCAAATATTATATATCAACAATACAAAGTGGTGACAAAATCAAGCATTAAGGATCTTAGGGCCATCATGTCAAAAATTCCTGTACTGGGTGGGGTAGGTAATCTCTGCTCTGCTTTGCTTTACCAATTGATTCCTCAGGGATGTAGGAGCCAATATAAATGTAAATCCCAGAAAATAAAGTTGCATAGCAAAAAAAAAAAAAAGAATTATTGCCAAATAATCAATAAATGTGACAAAACTTCTGCTTTGAACTACCAGTGGCTATATTAACACTCATTAATATACACAATGAAGGGGATGCCCTGTGCTTATTTTTGTTTTCAAAATGCTTGTTTCTTAGACTGTTGATTGGTTTAGGAAATGAGTGAAAACCATCTTCTTAGATAAATTTTTGTGAATGAGTATTTCAAACCACATATACTGTATTATCTGGTGATCTGTTGAAAATACAATGATTTAAATGTATGCTACTTAATATTATACAAATTAAGAAAATAATGGTGGTTAAGTTAACCTTAAAAGTGCATGGATCTTCCCAGTACCTACTGTTTTCATCATTACTGTCTGAGCTCTTAATCAATGTCAATTTTCCTAGAAGCTAAACTGAAATCTGCACAGGTTCTTGTTTTATACAATCTTTACATGCAGACAAATTGCAGCCATAATGAGACATATAAAATTAAAATATTTTATCAATAAAACTGGCCTGTTTTGCCATGCTTTGGTAATTTTTTTTTCTGTATTTTATGGAAGGATCTACAGGGTGTTCAGGGTCTTACTACTAGATTGAGCTCATAGCGATCAGCCTGTTTACAGCCTCCCAAGACCTGGGATTACAGGCGCTCCCTCACACCCAGTCTCAATAGTTGTCTTAGTGCACCCCAGGAGTGGGGCTGGCACAGCAGGTCCCTGCACCTGCTTGCAGGTGCTTTAATCTTCTGTGCTATTTGGCTGGTCCTAATGCTTTGTAATTAATACCTCACGATTTATGTAACATCTGCTACAAGTTCTTGATGGAAGTGTAAAATCATAACTCCGCATATCCTAGGTCTCTGAGACCATGAATGTGTATGTGCTTAACGTATATTTTAGAAATCCAAACACTATTGAAATTTTACTCTCTTTGTTCAAGTTAGGGTCCATGCCAGCTTGGAATGTGAATTCTGCAGGCACCCAGGGACAGGCGCTTGGGACCTTTCCTAGGAGCACTAGCTTGCATGTGCGTGTGGGTCCAACTCAGTGTCAAACTCAGAAGTAAGAGAGCCTGGAATCCTGGCCCTCCATTTTCTGCTCCCAGAATGAGTTCATGTGGATGGCTAATGCATTTTGCACTTATAATTTTTTGTCTTTGTTGTTTTCTATTTATGCTTTTAAGAATCATAATAAAATTTGTACTAAGAAAAATAAAGATAGCAATGTGGTAACAGGGCAATGACTTAGCTCAGGAATGCTTCTGCTGGGAACGACCCAGCACTCAGGCAGAGTGTGCACAGCTGTGCCCCACTTGCAGCCTCCACATTGGGCACAGGACACAGCTGTGGTCACCCTGCCCTGAAACTGTGAGCTGAGGACCGCAGTAGCTTTAGTGTTTCAATTTAACTTCTGAAGTATATTCAAGTACCAATGCAGAGTAGGGAGAAAAGTTCCCAAAGATTAATGTTTGCATGGTTAGCTGTGTTGTATGTGTGTGTGTATGTGTGTGTGTGTGTGAATATATATTTCTGAAATGCCTTGAGAATACTGGAAGAATAATTGTTAAAAATATTTTGGTATGTATGTGTTAAATTTTTATTGCCCTCCCCTCACCAAACATTTTAAAATTCCTTTATTGATTTTAATTTTCTTTCAATAAGAAGATAAATAATTCAAAAGAGGTGAAGTACTTTTAGAAAGCCTCAATATAAAGGTTCCTTTATTACCAATTAAAAAAAAAACTCTGTTAGGTCATAATCTTAACACTGTCTTTAAGATGATGCTGATATTCCCAGTTTGGATTTCCTTTTAAAACTTCTTGTGTAACCTGAAGCAACAGGAACATTCTTTTGCTCATAAACACATTGTTCCCTTGTGCCATAAAATCGCATACAGATATGCTGTTCTAGAGCAGCTTGTCCTTCCAGCCAGGTCACTTAGTCCAGTAAGTTCTTTCTTTCTCCCAAATCTTTTTTTTATCACTGTTTGGTCTTTTTTTGCTTTTAATTCATTCAGAACAATTTGAAACTTTGGTAAAACAATATATATTTTAAAAGGAGCTGAGCTGAGCTCAGGGATTGGGGTTCGATCCCCAGCATCACATCCTGCTCCAACTCTACCCTGAGGGTGCACTAAGCTGGCTGCTGAGTATGGGCATGATGAAGCATGGCTATAATCCCATCGATGGGGAGGCGGAAAACAGGAGAATCACTCCAAGTCTGAGTTATGTAATGAGACCCTGTACCAAATACATAAAAAAGTAAAGAAAAAAAGAAAGAAATGAACCAGGCCTGAGAGCACAAGCAAGTAATTCCTGTACTCAGGAGGCTGAGGCAGGAGCATTACCCTGAGTTTGAGGCCAGCCTGGGTTGCATAGCGAGTTCAAGGAAAGCCTGAACCAAATACGGAGGCCTTATCTCAAAATTAAAACAAACAAACAAACAAAAACAGAAAAAAATTAAATTAATTAATTTAAAAATGATTAAATTTTAAAAGTGTTTTTATTGTATCAAGAGAAGCATTGTGCTAAGAGGGATCATGCATTTTTATGAGACAAAACTAGTTAGTAAATTCCTGGGGGGTTTTCTTAAATTGAGTACAGAAGAAAAGCCTGGTTGAAAGCCTAAATAATCCTGCAATACTGGCTCAACAGAATTCCTTAGGACTGCTGCACATCTGGATTTTAAACATTCCTTCCATGTCCTCTACATAAAACCATTTCTTTCATGTACATGGCACATGGTGTAGAAAGGCCTACCTGCGTGGAAGTGCCCATATGTTTAGAAGAGCCCTGCTCGTCTCACAGCTCTGGTGGCTCACATGCCTGTTCCAGGTGCCTTTCGTATGTCCATCTGCTCTCCCATGAACAGCTGTGCAGCCAGGAGCATTTCCCTAACAAAACCAAAATGTCCCCATCAGGTGCCGAGTGTCTTCACTATAAAATGTTTAAAACTCATTATTCATACAGCCTAAATAAATCCATTTTCTTCTGTATATAAAAATATCATCTTATAAGATATTATAGGGGCCCGGGAGATGGCTCAGTAGAATAAGCGCTTTCCTGGCAAGAGCAAGGGTCTGAATTCAATCCCTGGTTCTGCGAAAAAAATAAATATCATAAAGTTAGACAAAAAGCAAGTCTTATTTATCATTTTCAGTATGTCCTTTAATACTTTGCAAATTTATAGTGGGGTTTGAGCCATTTTGTAAGAGATACAGATATTTCATCTTAATTTCAAATTCGTTTTTTAAAATTTTGATTATTTATTTATTTATTTATTTATTTATTTAGCGCAGGGCCTACAGAGTCTCACTGCATAGATTGGACTCGTAGTGATCAGCCTGTGTTCACCCTCCCAAGAGCTGGGATTACAGGTGCGCACCACCATGCCCAGTCCCAATCGCCTTTTCAGGGCGTCCTGAGGGTGGGGCTGGCCCAGCAAGCAGGGATCTGACCCAGGCTGCTGTGCTTTGCCACAGCAGGCACTTTAGTCCACTGAGCTATCTGGATGATCCTTTAGTTTTTATTTTTATAACAAAATGACTTTATAAACCACAAGGGTGCTTGCAATACAAATTAAAACTTCACATTTGAGATTCAGTTGACTTCAGCACATTTACAGAGTTGTTCAGCCACAAAAATACACAATCACACTGAGGTCATGCTTCCACCCCAAATTAAAATGCCACTCCTTCTGGTTGTCATCTACCAGCTCCTCCCCATATATGTTACCTAATTTTGCCATTTCATTGTTTGAGTAATATCTTCACAAGCAGTTGTACCTACGTGGTATTTAATTTAGTCATCAAAGTGGTTCTATGATTGTCATAATTTTCTTCATCATTTCTTGCAAAATACTTAGAGAAGTTTGGTGACATCTTGTGTTTATGCTTTTCATGTTTTCTGTTTAAAGTGTGTAAGGTCAAGCACCCCACCCCCATTGGCCACAAGTGACAGGAATGCATTTAGCTGATGAATAGAAATTTGCACATGACAGTTGGTATTCCTGAGAGATAATGGACAGGAAATAATGCAGTGCTCCCCAAATCATTTAATGTCCCCAGAAACCTGGGCAAGGCAGATTCAGTTACGAAAGTTTCTAGAGAACAACAGGAGATTTACAGGGCAGGACGGGCTAAGGGCGAATCTGCTGGTGCTGGCAGCAAGTGTGGGCAGAGTCGGTCTGACTCTAGTCTCAGGGAAATGTTAATTGTGGTGTGCTGCTGGGTCAGGGCCGGAGCGCCACGTAGCCTGCAGATGCCAGGGATGAGGCTCAGAATGGAAGCAGAGTCGGGTTCCAGCAACTCCTCCTGGACCCTGGCAGCGACTGCTCCTTGGTACAGAGCTGCTCAGTCCACAGAACTGCCACCCCTGGGCATTTAATATCCTCCTCTCATGCTCTCTGCTTCCCTCCTCCTCCTCCTGAACCCTCCTCCCATCCACTCCCTTCTCCTCTCCTATTAGAAAAACCAGGAAAATGGCAGTGAATTCTACAAGCAAACATCCCATGCAACTTGATGAACAGGAAGAGATACAAATGCATCTCGGAAAGGCAATGACCATGAGGCTTTGTCATGGCCAGCATGGCAGAATCTTAAAGAGGACCTCAAGGACCAATGGGGCTCAAGGTGACACAGGCAGAGGACAAGAAACCCCCCAGGGCTGAGTCAGGACTGTGGACACTGTGGAGACAGGATCCAGTCAGGGCTCTGGACCTAGAGAACCAGGGGTTGCAGGCCTCAGCAGCTGCAGGCAGCAAACAGGAGGCTGAGAAGCAGAAAGGAAGAAGGCATGGATGTGAAGCTGCCCATGAAAACACCCTGCTGCTCAGTAGGGAGGTGCTTTGTGGAGGAAAACAGAGAGGGGAGGGCAGAGGAGGGAGAGAGAGAGGATGAGGAGGGGGGAGGCCTTCTGCTGCCTTGTGCTGTGAACACTCTGAGGCCCACCATGTGGCAGGGTCACCTATGGAGCAGCAAGGTAGGAGGGGCCCTAAACCTTGGAGTGACTTAAGTCGTGACTCACCACTACTCCTGAACTTGAGAAGACAGAAAGACTTTGGAGTGTACAGCTCAGTGAGTTGCCTGAGCATGAATTGTGCTCTCTGAATCAATAAGTGCTATATGTTTCCTGATTACCTTGATTCTGTGAGAAAAGCACTTCAGACCTTTCTTTTTTTCTCTTTCTTTCTTTCTTTCTTTCTTTCTTTCTTTCTTTCTTTCTTTCTTTCTTTCTTTCTTTCTATCTTTCTTTCTTTTTTCTTTCTTTTCTATATTTTAGGGAAGGGCCTACAGGGTGTTCAGGGTCTCACTACTAGATTAGACACATAGTGATTCTCCTGTTTGCAGCCTCCCAAGAGCTGGGATTACAGGCAGACACTACCACACCAGTCTCAGCTGCCATCTCAGGGCACCCAGGGAGTGAGGCCAGCATGGAAGGGTCTGGGATTGAACCCCTGGCCCCTGAACCTGCTTGTAGGTGCTTTAATCTCCTGAGCTATTTGGCCAGCCTTCAGACTTCTTAATAAATCTGTAGAATCACACAAATCTATTCAGTGTAAATCTTGGATTTATCAGACTGCAAAGGAAAAACTTGTTGTTGCCACATGCCCTGTACATGAAGGGCTCTCATCAGAGTGCCTGCACCTCCTACCACTCACATGGATGCGACCAGCCAACACTAGGGGTGCAGAGACACCAGGGACACCTGTTGTCCTGAGGTGGCCAGTTGCCTTCCATCCACACAGGCGGCAGATGGGGACAGACAACAAGGCGTGGAGTGGCTGGCACCTCCCAGACTGCCAGCCTTCTGTCTGAGCTCCTGATTAATATTAATTAAGGGAGCTGGATCCATTGTACAGCTCCATGCATGCTGTGAGTTATGACAAGCAGGCTTTGTCACATGCCACTGTCATGTGTTACCCTGATTCTCAAGGGAGATTTGACCTGCCTTTGCAAACACCAAATGGGCTATGCAGACAGCCCAGCCTAGGACACTCGAAAGCAGGTGTGTTTCAGAGTCCACATCAGTAATACTGCACTCTGATAGTGGCTTCGTTATATTTGATTAGCAATTCATGAGGAAATACAGTGTCACTACTTGGACAGAACTGCTCTGTATATGACAGACAAGGGTGGGCTTCAGATTGGTCCACTACAAGGCTCCAGGAGGGAAAGCAGCCCTGCCAAAAGTGGGTGCACCATTCACAAAGCTGGCCAAAGCCTTGGGAAAGCATTACCTCATTACCTGAGGCCCCAAAACATTTCCAAGAGACTCTTAAGCTTCTCAGTAAGAGGAGGGGTCCTCAGGGCTGCAGTGTGGATGAGTGAAAGCAGTCAAGAGGCAGGAAGTCCCCTGAAAAATGAGTGCTGAGCCCCCAATGTTTGAAAGCACCCCGAGTTCCGGTGTGCTGCTTGTGCTGTGTGTGGATGCCCACATGAAATAGCCATAGAAACATACTTCTTTGTTGCAGCAAGAAATGTATGGTATCTGCCATCTCTGAGGACCAGCAGGTTCACATGAGGACACTTTAATATTCACATTCAAATTCTGTGGGCTCCTGGAATGACAAGGGGACTCTCTCTTCCTTATGTGCGGAGTCTGAAAACGTCGGCTTATCATTTCTGGGAGTCCATATACCTCATGATGCCTGGGTTTCTATTGTATGGCTATCTTTTAGGGGACACCAGCCAGGGGACATCCTCAGAGAAGCTTTGAGCACTGGCGACGTGCAGGAGATCACGCCATGACCCTGCCCGCCGCGGAGCTGCCCATGGAATGCTAGCGCCTTGCCTCTTCTGTGTGCTCTAGCTTGAGCAGCCCCTGGTGATTAAAACAGCAGCCTGGGCTCAGTGCTTTAGACCTGTCCTGGGCACAGTGTGGCCAGTGTAGCCCCTGCAACATACCGGTTCTTTAGGACAGAGCACCAGGCTCCCAGCACCACCCTGCTGTCACTGTGGCCTCACAGCGGCCTGAGCTTCTTCTCTCATCACCTTTGGGGCCATACTTGTCTTGCTGCCTGTCTGTCTTGCCTTACACTCTTTGGAAACTGAGAAGCTCTACCTAGCTACACCTGCTGCCTGCCCAGGCCCGCCATGCTAGTAGAGGCTTCTTCTCCAGGGGGCAGCAGAGGCCCAGCCCCAAAGTCAGTACCACACAGTAGGTGCTCAAGAAAACTTGAAAGAACATCACCAGTCCCACATCCTGTGGTTCTCCTACAACTGACTTGAAATCCAAACAAAACAAAAACAAAAACAAAAACATCTCTCATTCTTTTTACTTCCAAAAACTATAACACAGTCCAATACACTTCCTGTTATGCTGAGGAGCCTGAAGAAGCAACAGGTGCCCCGGAGGAGGGAGTGAGGGTTCTGTCACCTGGGGATAAATGTGGGACGTGTGTAATCAGCAGAGAGCAGAGAGGAGGCAGAGTCGAGGCCCAATCATCGCATTTGTCCCTTTAGTGCTAGAGATTCCATCTGCTCTCTGAAGGACACGGTAATGATTGTTTTTCAACCTTTGCTAACTCCCCGCATGGCTTGTAATTGAAATGTGTGCACCAGAGGCCCGCAAAACAACAGTGCCAATCCCAGAAGCAGCTCCTCCAGTGCAACAGTGTTCCCTGTTCTCCCAGTTGGCATGAATTTATATTACAAAATGAGAAAGTTAGTAATGCCAATTGGTGCCACCTGTGACACCTAACTGGTGGACTCAGTTTGTGAGTCAGGGGCCAGGGAGATGGCTTGGTAGAAAAAGCACTTGCCCAGCAAGTGCAAGGGCTGATTCAAACCTCAGTTCCAAAAAAAAATATTATGAATCAATAACTACCTCAGTCATCACTAGTGTAAGTCAGTTGTGTTTATAAAGTTCCCTGGTTGAAAGGAAAAAAAAAAAAAACCAAAAAAAAAACTTACTTTTTAATACTATGTTGGGATAATACGAAATGTGATTTAAGAAAATCACATTTTTGAAGCAGTAATAAAAGCAGCATCAGAAGAGAGCCTAAAAGGAATGCTGGAAGTAGAGACACTGCACATGCGCACCCACAGAAGCTGGTTCCCGGAGGATCATGAAGGTGGCTCGGTCAGCTCCGAACACTTCTTGGGATTCTTCCCTTGAGCAATGTTCAAACTGCAGTGTCAACAACTGGTATTAGAGAAATTGTCATGGTGAGGAACAGATGGATGAACAGAGCCCGGCTAATTCACAGAACATTTACACTCATTTTAATTATTAAACCTCTGGCTGCTGTGATGAGTGTTTTCTCATGCTTCATAGTCCAGTGAACGGAAAACTTGCCTGCAGTCTGTGATTTCCCTGACAGGGTTTGAAGTCTTCTACAATTTTGTTTATCCAGAGTTTCCAGGAATAGCGGCCCCACCTACCCATCTGGGGCTGGTGCATTCTGAACTCAGATAAATCGCCCTGCCAGAGAGCTTTGCCCCCATCAGGCAAAGCTGCCAAAGCAGTGATGGTGGAGCAGGTATGCACCAGAAGAGCTGAGGAAACACTGACCTGGGTAGAGCCCAACTGGATGGCACTGTTACGGTGAAAGCCACCCTGAATGTGCCAGTGGGTGATGCCAAGCAGCATCACAGACCTTAACAGATGGTAAATCTATTCTGACCAACTGAATACTGTAGTCCCATAGCCAAGCAGTCCCTAACTTGTGCAGTTTCCAGGTCAAATGGAATTCATTCTGCACCTACACCCAATACACATCTGTGATTATCTTCAATAAGCAAATATGTTGAACTACTTAAATAGCTACATTGGGTCAATGAAGATACAGTTACTAATTTTACGACAGTGGACACCTACGTGAGCATACAGACTGTCTCATAGTACTACTCTGTATCACTTCTTAAACATAATCCAGTGCTTCAGTGTCATTAATCTCCTAAAGACATGTTTTTCTGCAGTGAAATCAAAGACATTCAGAAGTGTTTGGGAAAGTTGCATATTTTTATAGGAATTTGAATCCAGTAAATAATTTAAAATGTCTAAGAGGCAAATGTATCAATCTTGTGTACTATTGGTGTTTTAAAAATAATTATTTTGTCTAGAGTTTCTCTGGATAGTTTTGCTATTGTTGTTTCACAGAGACAGAATTCTCTACTCTAACATTAGTATCACCCACTTGCCTAGAAAATTATGAGGGCCAGGGAGATGGCTCAGTAGAATAAGCACTTTCCTGGCAAGCACAAAGGTCTGAGTTCAGTCCCCAGTTCTGAAAAAGAAAAAAAGAAAGAAAGAAAGAAAAGAAAAATATGATCACTGGGGAGTCCTCAAATAGGTACCAGATTAGAAATGCTGGCAGTGCCTGAGCATTAGGTACAAAGCTCTTCTCAGTTTCTATTGTGCTAGTATATGGAATCCAATGTTTTAAAGACTGCAACAATGCCCCCTAAAAATGGAGATCTATACAAAGAAAGATAGCCGCACCCTGCCCCCAGTTGAAGCTGTCTTATTGAAAATCATCTCCTTTCCCAGACTGGCAGGATTTCCTATGACAATTTTTTTTTGTTTTCATTCCCTCCAAGAATAGGACTCATACGTTTTGCCAGATAAAATCTTGTTGAGACTTGGAAGCTAACAGTTTTGAGTTGTTAATTTACACTAAGCCCATGCTCTACCAGCTTCAAAAATAAAATTCAGTAGATAGCCAACTGACCTTAAATAACTTCAGGCATGAGCAATCACCTGTGCTTGAGTAATGTGCATAAGATATGGCCCTACGCAGTAGTAAAGTGGTCACTGTGGACCCTAGTACAGACCTGACTTCATCGACAGATTTATCCATATCGTCTTGTCAATTGAACAATTGCCAAATTTCTACAGCCTCTTCTTTCTACCCCAGTAATACTACATAGGATTAAACAAGGGTAATAAGATTTCATTTTCTTATTGTGCCTGCTGATTGGGGAAAAGTGTGTCACCCACAAATCTAGTGTCTTCAAACAACTACTGTTTAGTTTGTTCACAAACTCAGGCAATGAAAGGTGATGAGCTCAGCTTATGAATTTTCCAAAGGTCTGAGCTAATGACTTGCTTCTTCATTAGCAACAATGCTCTGAAGGAGCTGGCATAGCGAGAAATCCTACCACAGTCTTGGGAGGTCAGTAAAAGTTGGCTGGCCCAACAGACGGGGTCTGTCTTGGATAACTTCTTTATCATGCATCATAACAGGCTTACTTAGAGAGTGGTTGAAGTACCCAAGGGCAGCAAGAAAGGACAATCCAGAGTGAGTCCACAGGAATTTCCTATGTCTCTGCCTATTTTGCTATTTGCCATTGGCTTGAACAACTCACATGGGTGAGGGCCAGCAAGAGAGCAGTAGTGTATGCAGGGTTATAGGCCAAGCAGTACTACTGCAGGGAAGGGCAGGGATGTTGGCAGTGATGAACCCTGTTGTAATTATTGATTCACTATGATTAGATTAGCATCTAGAACTCAGGGCTTGCAAGGTTAGTTGGTGTATTGTTTCAGGAGTGTTCATTAGTGAATGAGGAATAATGCTGTCATGCTGCTTGGTGTTGAAGGAGCCCAATATTTTGTGAGCATCTCAACCTACAAATTTAATTTTGATTAATTGAGCCCATAAGTTTTCCATTTCTACAGTAAGATACTCAAGTCTGGGTTCTTTATGAAATAAAGGAAGTATCTATAACTTGTAATTTGGGAGGCTGAACAAACAGCCAATATTAGAGCTCCTGATCTACTGATTTGGGGGAAGGATTCCTTGGTGTGGTGGATACATGGGGATGCTATGGTAGCAGGAGTCCAACCAAGAAGAAAAGGTCGTGCAGCCAGAAGGAGGCGCCAATGCGGGGGCACTGATTTTGGTCTTTAGGAAGATAAACAAGGATTCTCTGAGACGTGTTTCTTTCCGAGAGCTCCCCAGTGATCTGGGGAACACAAACTAGATCCAAATGACAGCACCAACTTCCATCACACTCATCCCAGCTAACAGCGTCTTCCCTACATCATCTCATTTGGCTAGAAAACACCCCACAGCAGCAGGCTAGGAAGGGCTGACACCCGCGAACATGGAGGCAGCAGGCAGCGGAGTTCCCGCCCCACTAGCCAGAAACTGCCCTCAGAAGGCTCAGTTGCTTCCCCTTCCATGTTCCGGAGCAGGACATTCACCTCTCCTGCTGAGCTGCTTAATGCACCAGAAATACTGTTTCTAATCAAATATTGTACAGACCCTTGGCTAAAGCATAAAACATTTTTAAAACGCTTCATAATTAAAGAGGCATATTCTAAAAATTAATCAGTGAGTCCAAATTTTTTAATTCCTTGCCCTCTTGATTAAGTGTAATGAGAGCTTTATATTTACACTTTCTATAATAGAAACTTTAGCCCTTTCTACAGTGAAATGTTTGTTACTTATTTTCTGGGAGATCTCATTACCTATGGTTGACACTGAAATGATACCACTTCATTGAAATGATACCACTGAAATGATAGCACCACATGCTCCCCAAGGTCTTCTAATCAAGCAAGGTTTGAGTAGACAGAGAAATACAGTGGATGTTTACACTTGGAAAAATTATTACAGGAAAAGACAGCTTCGCATCAATCCCCTCAAAATATTTCCTGCCCCTTCCATGTGCTATCCCATCATTCCTACTACTTTAGGCAGCAGCTCTGGAGGTCTCTGTCATTAGGGGCTGTATTGTTTTGTCCGCCTTAATGTCCTGAGTTGACTTAAGATAATTACCTTTCATGGTCTTTTTGACTTGGGGGCGGAGCCCAAAGCTAGCTGCACTGTGCTAGATAATATCCACGAGGACACAATCCAGTGCTTTTCTGAGCTGCCTTTTGGCTGGATGGCCCCAATAGTGGCATCACTGTATTTTTTGACCACTCTTCATGAAGGTCACTCTCATGAAAGAGCGCTTCCAGGGCTGATGAGCAGCAGCAATGAAGGAATAAGCACATCCGTAGTCAAAGGAAGCATTGGTGGGAAATTGCTGGCGAGGTGTTCTTCAATGCAAAATTTTTTTTATGAAAGTAAACATTCACTGTCTTCACTCCTCCTAAGTACACTAATTTATCCTGGGGCCAGTGTCCTTCTTGTATAAGTGACTTGGACAATTTAATGTGTGCAAAACTATTCTAATGTTCTCATAATCTCATTTTATTTTTGTGCAGTCCAGATTGCCTACAACAAAAATCAAAACAACAAAAAAAGCATCCAAGAGAAAGCTCAACCTGGGACAGAATGGGGCTGGTGGGCCAGGGGCAGGGACAGCTGCAGAGTCCCTGTCCCCCCCGGAGGTGATGAGCTACCCTCACTCAAACCCAGATGCACTGGGGTCAGATTTCAACATTAGAGACAAAGGACCTGTCCATAATTCAAAAGATTTGCTCAGGGCTGTTGCTTTGTGAAGTGGAACCAACTTTGATTTATGATCCTTCCTGTGTACCAGGTTCAGTGTTACGTGGGAGTGTGGTTTCGTACTTCACCAGTGAAGAAATATTACTCATCCGTTTCAATGTCGAAAGGTAGTTTTCCAGCGCTGCTCACATGGGCATATTTCCAACTCTATCGGCTCTGAGTTGGGTAGTTGTGGCTTTGAACTAAAAGTATCGAACTTTGGGAAGCAGGATTAGCAGCAAAGTTCTGGGCCTGCCAACTTCAGTAAGTCCTGTATGAATTTTCCATTTAAGCAATCTTTTATTGGAATTCTACATAGGTATAACATGGAAAGCAATATGTTCCATTTTACTTCATGAAGAAAGAGAGAAGGCAGATGTTGTCCAAGATTTACTAATACCCCCTGCGCTCTGGGAATTGGCGCAGGGGACACTGTATCTGCGGTCTCCTAGATGTGCCTCGGGCCACACAGTCTCAACTCTGCTGTCCCAAGGGGAAAATCACAGGTTGACTCAGGGGCACCAGTGTGCTTTCAGGCCTAGAGTTGTGTAACACGCGGATTTGAGTACCAATATCAATGCCTACACCAGCAGTGTGGCTGCACTGAAGTGTTTGAATTTATGGTCTACTTAAATCAAGAAATCAGGGCTCCTCTCTTAAACTAAAAATTATTCATAATACTTTATAAAATAAGTCAAATGTGGTACATTCACTATTACTCCAAATTAACAAGGACCCTTGGGAATGGACCCTAAACATCAGTGTAAATCGTTACCAGATTTTTCTTCTACCTGCGAGAAATAATATAAAATATGCTTTTTAAATGCATACAACATGGTTTAATAAATCCCGAATCTTTCCCCATTCTGCCTCCTCCCTTTAGCTCTTGGCTGACCTAACTGAGACGGCAGCCCCTCCCTGCATAGTCCACCACAGAATGTTTTTGCTCTTCTAGCTTTCAGTAGCCTGATGTTTCTAATCAAATCCAAGAATGTTGGATATAGCTTGAAAACATCAGCATAACACACTTCAGTACAGATTAGGTTACTAAAAGTGGTAGTTTCTGCTTCTTAAAAGTCAGTGCTTATAACTGAGGCCCTTGGTCCAAATTCAGATTATTTTAGTATATTTAATAATTCAATTCACTCAGTACTATATTTTTAAAGTAAGATTTTTCTTTTCCCATCTCTTAATTCCTCCTTCCCCCTGAATAGCACATAAATTTAACTCAATTTGTTGGACAAATAGAAGACATTGAATCTTGGAAAACACATAGGTCCAAGCACTGGGGAAAAGGAACCGTGTTGTCTTAACATGTTCTTGTCCTGACATTTCTTCCACACAGTGAGAGCTGAAGAACCTATCACTGAGCTAAGAGGAAGTGTTTCTCTGCTTTTAAAACACAGGAAGTGGACTGAAAGCTGTGGAGTCAGTGATGGCCCCAGCATAGAGAAGGGTTGAGGAGGAAGCTCAGTGCTGCAGAAGAACTGTGGTGACTGTGGGACACGCCTTGGCCACACAGGAGAAAGCAAGGTTGCAGATAGGACCCAGCTGGGAAGGGCAGCTGCTCTGGTGTCACAGGCAGGGATTCTGGCCCAGAAAGTATCAGTCTGGATCCAGAGGACCCCAAAGGTAGAGTAGACAGTGCAGGAATTTCCTTGGCCATAGGTAAAACCAAGGTAGATTTCAAAGTTAGTGGAGCTGGAGGAGGGAATCAGAAACAGGAATAGAAAGAGACTGAAGCTGGAAAACGTGGTTGTGGGTCACGCTGTCGATAGGGTCACTTGGCAAAACAACCACCATAGGGCCTGGAGCTCAAGCACTGTGTACATAGATCACACCCGGGGAATCCTACACATAGGCAAGGAAGAAATGGTAAAATGGGATCATAGATGGAATTATAGAGACTCAGAAGGTGGACATAAGCTTTCAACATGAGCTTTTCCTTTTGTTGGCTGCAGAGTATTCCACATACAGAACCTACCATGATTTATTTATTAATTAATCCTACAGCTAATGTAGATTTATCCCCAGTTGGGGCTCTCACTAATACTGCTTCTAATTACATCCTTCAACATGTCGGATGACGGCCGTGTGTGCACATCTAGGAACAGAATTACTTGGTGTGCACATGTCAGATATCTGCAAACATTACCAAATGCTTTTCAGGGATTTTGTCCATCTCTATCCTCCTTGGCAGAGCATAAAATTCAGTTGTTTGAATACACACTGAGCGGAGCTTTTTTTTTTTTTTTTCTTCTTTTCTTGTGGCCAGCTCAGCCCCTTCCAGAGGCTGGCATGGCATGTGGTGCCGGGGATTGAACTGCTGTTCCTGTGCTTGCCTAAGCAGGTGCTTTACACCACTGAGCTATCTCACCGGCCCCATGTGACACAACTGTAGTAGATTAAATTGAATTATTCATCTGATGGGTTATGATATAAAGCAAATAAAATATCTTAACAGACATTAAAAACTCTTTCAACACGCACTATTTGTTGGTGGGTGGGTTGGTTGGTCAGTTTGTTTATTGCATTGGTGGTGAAGATTGAACCAGGGGCACTCCACTGAGCTACTCCCCAAGCCCCTTTTTTGAGACAGGATATTGCTAAGGCACTACATGACCCATGCTGGTCTCCAACTTGGCCTCAGCCTCCCAGAGTGCTGAGTGTAGTATATACTTTATACTGGAGAACTCTTCTTTCCTTTTTTGGCTCATAGCCATTATTGATGTGCACTATGAACACAAGCTTTTCTGACATTTACATATTGTTGACATCTTCAAATCTGAGTTCTGCTTTTCATCATTTTGGTGGTACTGTTTGACAACTAATTTCAATGAGGCTGAACTGATAATCTTTTTTGTTGGTGTGTTGATACTGTGCTTAAGAAATGTTTCTTTCAAAGTCAAGAAACTGTTCTATCTTCATAAATTTCAGGAAATACAGCACTTTTTATGCTTAGGCCTGAAAGAAGTTTAAATTGATTTTTGCTTATAGTGCAGGCTGGAGGTAGAGGTTACTTAATCTTTCACATGGATGTCTAGTTGTGCAGTGCTCTGTGTTGAAAATGACTTTCTTCCTTATACTGCAGTGTACAGTATGGAAGATCAGCCTGTTAATATGTAACATAGAACTACATTTAGGCTGGGTCAATGTTTGGGCTCAGTGTGGAAATAAACAGGCCTGTGAGCCAAGGCACCACTTTTCCGTCACGCTCTCCTGTTCCAGTTTTCTTTCTTGTACCCATAGCATATGGGGTCCACAGTGAGTCAAAGTCTCTCAGCACACAGCACTGAATACCATTCTACTTCAAAAAGAGGTTGGCTGTTCTTGACTTTTGAGTCCTCACATACATTTTAGAACTATCTGATTAATTTCTGGACATAAAAATATGAAAAACAATATTCTTGAATTCTGATGAAGACAACTTTTTCTATTGACAAATGTTGGAAGAGTAAACCCTTTCTCACTACAAAATCTTTAAACACATAATATATCTCTGCTTGTTAGGCTTTAGTTTGTTGGTGACATTGATTTTGTGCTAAACATCTAACTTTTTAAAATACACAATGATTTTGTGTATTGACATATTGGTGCATAGTCTTCTAATAGTCCTTTATTGTGTAATGTTTGGATTTTCAAGGGTCTGCCAAATAGCTTGCTGGATTAAAGTGCCTCCAAGCAGGCACAGTAGCCAGGGATTCGATCCCTGGGCCTGCTGTGCCCACCCTGCCCCCAGGGAGCAGTGAGAGGGCAACTGAGGCTGGGGATGGTGGCACGTGTCTGTAATCACATCACTTGGGAGGCTGTAAACAGGAGAATCACTACAAGCCTGATCTAGTAGTGAGACCTGAATACCCTGTAGACCCTTCCCTAAAATTAAAAAAAAATTTTGGATTTTCTCTATTTCTATGGTCTGCAAATAATGAATGTTATTGTCTGTTAGTGCTCACAACTCCCTATGCAGTGTTAAACAGAAATGATAGGTATTTTATTTCTGATCCCAAAAGGAGGCTATCAATTTTCACAAATCTGTGCAAAATTTACTATTGGTTTTTATAAGCATTGTTCATTAGGTAAAGAAAGTTCCTGATACTGCATTTTGTGTAAAATTTCACCCCCCATTTCTTGATAGCATCCTATGGTTTTTCCACTTGCTAATGTGGTACTTACTATCTGCCCTGAGATCCAGAGTGTTTTGGGACCTTTTGCTTAAATGGTTTTGCTTAATGAGGAACTTTTAGAGACATTATCTTTGAAAATACTTTTTGCTTTATGTCCTCTCTTCTTATAAGAATTGAATATGTACCACATTGGATGTTTATATATGTTATACACATGCGCGACGTCCCCTTCACCTATGACATTCTTTACTGTCACTTTGTATTCTTAGATCTGTGTACTACAGCTTGAATATTTTCTACAGTTCTACAGCTCACTTTATTAATCCTATTTTATATGATGCTTGCTGGTAAAGTCAATTTCAACTGTCAATGATTGCCATTTTAATTATTTTGATATTCAATGACTGTATTTTTAAAATTCAGGGTTTCTACCTCTGTAAAACATCCCATTCATATATCAATAAGCTCAAGACCACCAACATTAGTAGGTAAGTGATCAGAACCCCGCTTCTCCATGCCGGCTGGAGATCCGCAGGGGCAACACTGCAGAGGAGAGAGGTGGTGGTTTTATCTCAGTGTGGCACTGAGTTAGGGAAAGACAGAATAAATCAGCAAAATGAGCTATAACTAATGAATAGGTTAGCTTTTCTCTGCTTAGCTGCTATTCCTGAAGATACTATTTTTTGGAGCAAATCTGTATTCTCTACAAGAATTCTTCCTGTATGATAGAGTCCTAAATTCAAGTTTTATTTCTTTTGCACCATGAAACTTGCAAATATCCTCACACCTTTGAGTCTCAAATTTCTTCTTGCCTCTCTAGATTCTCTTTCTTTGCAGAGCCTGGAATGAACACTTTGGGGGTCAGACTGTTTATTTTTGGGGGGCCGCATCCTTTTGCTTCCCTTCTCTCATGGATTTTGCTGTGTGTGTGTGTGTGTGTGTGTGTGTGTGTGTGTGAGCTTCTGTCTTCTGCCTAAACCTCAATCTCCCTGTTTTTCTAATTTAATTTTAATTTATTTTTTATTTTATTGAAGTACAAATATCAATCAGACAGTTTTAAGACACCTTAACAACACAGATTCGATAAATTAATACATTGCAAACTGTTTTCATACTGTTTTGGTATCGTACAAAATCTCCCTGTTTTGCAAGCGCTAAGTCCAGAAGCTGCTCCCAGGGTGTCAGCTGGCTCTTTGGTTTACTTCTCTTAGGGACTCTGTCTCCTCTGGGCTTGATGCCCTCAGTGGCCTTCCAGTGACCTCCACTCCAAGTCCCTCCTTGTAATTGAATCCGTCATTTCCACTTGCTGTCAGGAAGAGGGTCAGCTGAGTTAGTCTAGTACAGCCACCCCAGAAATCCCTGGTCACTGAGTTTTGGTGATTCAAGTTTCCTATAATTTTGGGGGTCAGAGTCTGAGCAATTTAACGAGTACTGCCTAAGCATTACCCAATTCTGGAAAACATGAAAAATATGCTTGCTGTAATATGTGTGAAATCACTTACATAGGCAGCCTGTGGGCACTGTGCCAGCAGAATGATTTTCCTCTTTGCTGAAAGTGAAGTCACTGAAATGAAAAGAAATATCAGTTTTTCTGAAACTGAACAGATGATATTAAAATGGGAAATGGCAAAAACTACATATAAATATATAGCTGCTCAGTGTTTGCCCTGGAAGGAATACACTGACCCAGCTCAGGGATGCTTGTGGGAGATGTCAGTATCACTGCCCACCATTGCCCAGCCGGGGCAGTGGAGAGAACAGGGCCGAGCCTTGGACAGATGAGCAGGGGAGACGTCAATGGCAGCCAGAATGTTCTGGAATGTTATGGAGGTGAGAAGTTCCGGACCCAGGGGTCCTGGAACTGTTACCATTGGACAGAGGGCTTCATTTTTGTTCTGCCAGGGGACATTAAGAAACAGCTTGCTTTTACCAGAAAAGGTTAGAATTGTGAAGAACTTATTAAAATTATTTTGTGGTCCTGCAACTCATTTTTGGCTGTGATTATAGTTTATGAGTGAATTAAACTGTGTCAAGCCTGCATTCTTCATTTTACTTAAACTTTGTTTCTCAGGATTAGATATGACATCAAAATAAATTAAAACCAAAGCACTAACATATATTTCTAGATCAATTTTTAAATGATTCTGTAGGTAAGAAAAAACTCATTTATGTTACTGTTTTATAGGTTGCAGCTATCTTTTTCTAGCAGCAGCGTGGCCCACTTCTAAAAGTAATTGATTTTCTAAGCATCATGTATTTTCAATTAGAAATGTGTTACTTTGGAATTTTAAAGCAAATGTTATTGCCGTTGCCTTGGGCAGTCTGCAGACTTAAGAACTTGCTGGCCACTGTGAGGCATGTCTTTCTGGGTGGCGGCTCGTGGCTCAGTGGTGACCCAGACACACCCGATGGGCTACACTCTTCACGCAGCCATTCATTCTCCTACTTGTACATGTTTATAGCTTCACATGACGCAATCCAGTCACTGCACCACATAAATTATCAGCACATGTATCTCCTATGGCATTATGTCCACTTTACAGCCACGTCTATATATTTTGCAACATTTCTTTGAAACTCCTTAATGTACTAAACCAATACTGATCTGTAATAGTCTGTGCTCTGCCTTCTTACAGACACTGTGCTGTGATTAAAGGAATCTACTTGAGAAACAGAAAACTCCCCAATCAGATCTTTGCTCTTCCAGCTGTGATGCTTGGTCAAGACACCTTTTAAGTCCCCTATTTAATTATTCTTAAGAGGGAAGAGAGATGGCCAGATAGCTCAGCAGACTAAAAGGCCTGCTTAGGCGGAGTGCAGGGACTGGAGTTCAACTCAGAGTGTGCCCTGCCAGCATGTTCTCCGGGTTGAGTTGAGATGGTGACTGAGACTGGGGATGGTGGTGTGCTCCTATAATGCCAGTGCTTGGGAGGCTGAAAACAGGAGGATCACTATAGGTCTGATCTATGTCGTGAGATTCTCTAGAACCTGTACTATATACATAAAAAAAGAAGGAAGGTACTATAATTAGACACAGTCTCTAATTTTCTGTTCAAATTATTTGATCACAGATTTTTCATGTAATATAATAAAGTATACATTATACATTTTTCTGTTTACTTGTCTTTCTTTTGTAAATTAATTTTATTGGTACACTCTTGACATAGCAAGAATCACATTTATCTAACACCTCTGCAGTGAGCCACACTCCTGCCAAGCATTAGACACACAGCCAGAGAAAGGGAGAAAGGGAGGGGAAGAGAGAGAGAAAGAGAGAGAGAGAGAGAGAGAGAGAGAGAGACAGGAGACAGGAGACAAGACACAAGATGGTGGCAGGAATCTGGGATGGACCATTGTTCCTAAGGAACAAAAGGCCATGAGACATGACATAGTCAGAATCTCTGTATTTATTGATTGAGGATTATCAGATGACTCAGAGGGTGGGGATGATCTTAGACTACAAGGATCTTGCCATGAAGTATCTTTAATTTTCATAGTTTTAAGTCTTAGTCATAGTAGGTAGGAGAGGATGGCCTATCTCACTGGGATTGTGGGAAATCTCAAATGGTGATACCAATAATTCCAACCTCTGTTTATCCTTTGGGGAAGATTGTAAAACAAGCAATTGTGAATTCATGGTCCAAAAACACCTATTCATCATAATTAATGTGGATCTATACATACATACATATACATGTATACATTATTAATAAGTAAACAGAAAAATGTATATACATATACATATACATACATATACATACATATACATACATACATATATATATATATTTGTATGTGTGTGTGTATTATATACACATATATATATATTATTATATATATATTATTATTATTTTTTTGTATGTGTTTAATACAGGGTCTTACTATGCAGCTCATCATGCTGTGGGCAGGACTAGCACAGCACTTGGTGCCCAGGGTCGAAACTGGTCCCTAAGCTTACCTAAGCAGGTGCTTGATAATTTGTCTTAATCTTCTTTTATTTTCATTCTTCTCCCTTCTCTTCAACTGGATCAAATTTAACATTTACTTCCCTTACATGTTCTTTAATTGCAAGCCATCCAGCCCTCTAGAAGACTGGTGTGCTGGGTATTTTATAGCATTTATACATTTTCATTTCCTCCTTTTCTCACGTATACTTCCGTTAACTGACTGTGCCATCAAAAAGAATATATTTCTTAAAGATAAAGCATTGTCAAAAATTTTGCTAAAACATTATTTTTCCATTGTTCAAGCACCATTTATTAAATAGATAGTTCTTTCAGAAATGGTATACAACTTCTACTGCCAAAAATCAAGTTCTTATATTTGTGTTATTTTTTAGAGTACTTGAATTTCTCATAAAGCATCATCTTTATTATTAATTATTATCAAGTATTAATTATTATAGTTTAAAATGAAGTCTCAGTATTGAGCAAGTCCAGTCCAGCCAAATTTTTTCTTCAGTAAGTGTTGTGACACTTACTATCTTTAAACTTTCACATACATTTTAGAATTCACTACTAAATTCTATTAAAACCTGGTTTACATCTTAATTGGAATTGCATTGAATCTATAAATTAAACTTGGAAAAGGCATACCTTTGTAGCATTGGTTTTTCTATTCATCGACGTGATATCACCCTCTGTTTATTTGATTTCTTTTCTTTTTTTCTAGGCAGAATCTGGGATTGAGCTCAGGCCCTTGTGCTTGCCAGGTAAACACTTATTCTACTGAGCTATTCCCCCAGCCCCTATTTAGATCTTTCCAGTGTGTTGTTATAGCACCATCCTTTATGCACATGTCTGCTGTGCACATTTTATTAGATTTAATTCTGGGAAACTGTACTTCTTCATCCTCTCCTGAGCCACACACAACACTCACCATTGCACATGAGGGTGTGATTCAGCAGCAGGATCCTGCTTCTCTGCTGGCACCTGCTCCTGGTGAGGGCTATCCTCATACTCAGGGCGACTCTGCAAGTGACGAGCTCCTTTTACTTGGCCCTGCCTACAGCAGGGCTGATTTCTTCCGGGAAACTGGTATTTACTTATGTCAGCCAGTGGGGAACACTGAGTTTAACTTAAATGCTTTCACTACAGGGATTTTTTTTTTTTTTTTTTGTATTTTAGGGGTCTACAGGGTGTTCATGGTCTCACTATTAGATTGGACTCCTAGTGATCCTCCTGTTTACAGCCTTCCAAGAGCTCAGATTACAGGTGTATGCCACCACACCCAGTCTCAATTGCTGTCTCAGCATGCCCCTGGGGGCAGGGCCAGCACAGCAGGCCCAGGGATTGAAGTCCTGGCCCCTGAGCTTTAATCCTTTGAGCTATTTAGTAGGCTCTTAAAGTTGAGAAGGATTTTTTTTTTTTTTTTTTTTTGGCTGGCTCAGGCTGCCTTAAGTGCCTATGTTGTGTGGCTTGTTGAGCTAGGGGTTGAATCATGTTCCTGTAGGCTTGACTGGGTTTGCCCAGGGAGGCATTTGAACAACTGAGCTAAGCCCTGCAGGGAATTTTGGACCATACTATTAATGTGAAGTCAGGCTGCCAACTATATACTGGCTGTAAGCTATGAGTCCTTACAATGGACAATTAAAGTGACCAATCAAGTCCTTATGAAAAATTTTTAAAATATCATTTGTGTCAAGTTTTGGTGCACTTAGTTTTGCAGTAGTATCCAATTAGGGCAGAATATTTTGCCCTTGCAAAGAAGGTCAAGTCCTTCGTTGTGATCCCCAGCATCATGGCCGTTTTCACCTAGGTATTTTGGCTCAGGGTCTGAGATGTAACTCTCACCCCAAATGTAGTATGTTTGCTAGAACTGATGAGCAAATTAACTGGAGTCAGAAAACTTCTGCAGGACAAAGGTCAAATTAATGCATCTTGACTCTTTGCTTGAGTCCTTATTTCCATCCATGGATACACTTTAGATTTTGTGCAATATTTATAGTAGGTGAGTCTAGGTATGTAGACCACCTTGAGCAGGATTTATAGTCCTTATTAAATGTTCTTTAGTTATATGTGTCTATTACTCAATTAAAGGCAATACTTAAATTTAAAAATGACGGATGTTTACATTATAACATTACCATACAATTAGATTATTATTCCTACTAATTATGTTTGATTTCTGTCTCTGTGGAAAATGCCAAGCAAATTTATAACCCAAAAGCAACAAATACAACTTAGCAATTTTTCAGACATTTCCTCCTATCTCCTGTTAAGAAAAAAAAAATGTTTTTGCAAATAACACTAATTTCAGCCATGTGACAGAAAAATGCATAATAAATCCTTCCAGTTTCTGTAGTTCAATAATCAATCATCTATCAACCACGTGATTTTGTGTCAAAGAATGGAGAGATCAAAATAAGCGAGCTAACATTTTCTAATTATAGAAGGATGATTTGAACAAAGGGGGACTGATGGCAATTGTGTACAACACATGGCAGTTGTGCTCCAAGTTTCTAATATGAAGAGAGGAAGGGAATGATGGAGCAAGAAGAGGAAAGAACCGTGGAGGGTGGGGACGCTCATCTGATACCACTGGAAGCAAGTTGGCGCCGAAAGTTCACTTTTTAAATCAGCAAATGAGATAATCAGCATTCTTTCCTTATGATTTATAACTCACTCTATCCAAACAGCCTGACACAATGAGGGAAGGAAAGTTCTTTTTGACGAAGTCTGGCTAATAAATAACCAAAGGTAATTAAATGAAAAACAATAACCATTGTGCAACTCCCAATGAAATAAATGTGTTAGAACCCAACCTAGAAACCAGCCATCAGTGGATAAACAAAGAAGTAAAATGCTGATAAAAATATTCACATTAGAGGGATCATACTAAGGCTCTGGGAAGCTCTGGCCAGTTATACCTATTGCTTCTACATTGGTCAAGAAACACATTCTACTGGTGTGACAAGAAACACAGAATGATCAACTTGTTCCTGCCACCTAATAGAATGCTACAAAACAGCTAATCTTCAAAGAACAGAAATGAGTTGTGCATGGATCTGGAGGCCAGCAGACCCAGCAGCAGGTGGCGGGAAGATTCACTGCCTGGGGAGGCACCATGTGCTCCCCTCAGGAAGATGAGGGGGTGGACACTGTGTTCATACACAGGAGACATGAAAGGCCCAGACAGCGCACTGGAGTCAGTCTTAGGAGGACCTGGAAGACACTTCCGGTGAGAGAGCCACATGCTGTCCTCCGAATATCACCCACTCGGGGTTTGTATTCCATCTTAGGGTGTTCAGAAGGACACATACATTCAAATAATGGCCTCCCATGCCCAGGCTCCAAATATGCATGTCTGTCTCCATGCAAAGCACTTTCATTGCACACAAGTATCCCCAGATGAAACAACCTATTCCTCCATCAACTCCAAACCTTAGGCCTTACATCTTCTCTAAGTATAAGGCATGTGAGCTATGACTGAGCCTCACAGTTCTGAACTCAAAGGCAAGTGGTCCTCTTGCTGCAAGTCTAAGAACACATTATTTGCTTGTAAAATATAACGGAGTGATAGGCATAGAGCAGACAATGCTATTTCCAAAGGGTCAAATAGGAAGGAAGATAGTAATGGCTTCCAGGTAAACCCAAAACCCAACAAAACAAGCAACAGCAAACCTTGAGGCTCAAGATTAATCTTGTATTGAGTGTCCTTCCTTCTTGCTCTACAGGGCTGGGCGCAGTCCCCAGGGTGCTGCGTGCATCCCCTACTGAAGCTCTCATGGCTGGGTCCTCATGCTCTGGATTTCTTGGGCTGGCATTGCATGCTGTGGGATCTGCTGCTCTGGGCTCATGAGAGCAGCCTCAGCATGGCTGCTCCACTGATAGAGCCTGCAGAGGGATGCTACAGCAGTCTAACTCTCGGGCCTCTGGAGCATTGTTTGAAATGTAGGTAGAGGCCTCTCACCCTCTGTAGCCCTGGAAAGCTATATATATATATATATATATATATATATATATATATATATATATATATATACCAAGTTTTACCACTGATCTGGAAAGAAGTGGCCTGTACCATGCCTACTGTGACTCTTAATTGAGTGTTAATTTCATAGATCGATAGCAGCCTAGCAGATCAATGTAGCATAGTTCTGCATTTGTTTGGGCAGGATAGTAATATACACACCACCAAGTAAGGGAGAACAGTCACTCCTGTCATTGGTGACAGTGACCAGTAGGGTAGTGGCCTGGATGGGACAAAAAGGGAAAAAAGGAAGTGCCACCATTTTGAAGAGCTCTGATCTTCCTGAGCAGGTGATGTATTTGAACGACTGCTTACTGGTTGTCCAGCTTCTTCAGCCTTCTGACACAGACTCCTGCTGGGAATCCAGAGAGATCACAGGTCTTGGCTTTGCACTGGTGCTATGATCTTGGTCCCTGCTCTGCTGTGGCTTCCACCTGGTTGGACTCAGCAGCCCCTAGGGCCCCCATTCATTCAGTATTGCTAACCACTAGTAAAACAAAGATTAAAAGTCATGTGTGATACCACCTCACACCTGTATAACAGTCATCAAAACAACAGAAGATAACCAGGGATGGCAAGGTTGTGACAAAAAGGGAACCCTGGTGTTCTTTGGGTGATAAGGTAAAGTGGTGAGGTCATATTGGAAAACTACATGAAGCTTTCTCCAAAAAATAAATAAATAAATAAATAAATAAATAAATAAATAAATAAAATAGAATTTGCTCCACCAATGCCATTCTTGGGCATTTGTTTCCACAATTTCAGTTTCTCAAAATATCTCCATGCCTTGTTCCTTGTACAGTTCACAGTAGTGAAGCTATGACTCAGCCTCAGTATCCATCAGCTGGTAAGCAGATAAAGATGGTGCCACACATGGTACCTTAAACATTAGTCTCAAAATGAAGGAAGTTCTGCCTTTTGTGACAACACAGATGAAATCTGACAGCATTATGTTAAGGGAATAAAATAGACAGAGAGTCAGACACTACATGTTCCCCTTTGTACATGGAATGTAAAACAGCTGGATTCCTGGACACATAGAAGGTGGTGACCTGGGGCTCGGGCTTGGGGCATCTGGGGAGACAATAATCAAAGGGTGCATTATTAAACTCTGGGAAAACTTCATCCTCCTTTACCACACAACCTGGTGAAGGTATTGAGCATTTCCAAATTCTTAAGGGAATAAATCTCAAAATCAGAGAGAGACAAGAAAGAATCATGCGGTAGACTAAGAGATGCAATACATTTTAGGGCACTAGGGCTATTTTAAAGGTTCTGAAAAGTTATATATACATGTTAGTCATCATAAAACTAGGCACTTTGTAACTAAATTATACTCAATGCTAAGACAGTAGTGAATCAGTAATAGTTAAGAAATTGAATGTTATTGCTCTTCTTTCTTCTACTGGACATTCTGGGGAGTGAAATGCCACTGTGTTCTGTCATTGTCCTGCCTTGATAAAAAAAAAAAAGTTTTATTGACAGTGCAGGAGAAAGCAAAGAAGTAATGCTTCCTATGTTTGCATTTTAAATAAACAAATGGATAATCTGAATCACTGACATAAACTGACTGCGATAAAATTTAGAAAGACAAATATACATTTATATTCCATCCCACAATTATAGGCTTCATAACATAGGAAGCAACCTGCAAACAGCCCCGAGCATGAGGACACGGCTTCTGGATCAAGAAGAGCTATTGTCCCATGTGCATCTCTTGTCATATCATCTGGAGTATTGTGCTCTAATTTTGGAAGCACATTTCCAGGGGGCCACTTAGAGATTGGGTGATGCCAATGAGAGGTACAATGGGAGCCCAGGATGACAAAAGCTCAGGAAGCCGTTCTATAAACCGTGCGCCACACCGCACGTGACCCCACGCTCCATGCTGGCCCCAGATTCCACCCTGGCAGAAAGCCTATTTTCAATGTTTCTGTGGAATTGGGCTTCACAAATACAAGTCAAAAATGGCACTTCTCTGCTCAGAGCCCTGGAATAGCTCCACATAGCCCTTGCGAGTGACCGTGGGTTCCCCTTCCCATCATGCCTCGCATCTGGCTTCTGTTTCCTGCTATTTCCGGTCCTGTGCCTTCACTCCAGATGTCCTGCTTTGTCTCATTTGCTGCTCCAGGAAGGAGCTGTCCCCAGCCACAAGCTGGTTTATTCTCAGCCCTCAATCCCTGACTGAATATCTGTTCCAGGACATCAGCTCGGAGCACTCTGGTTGAAATAGCAGACCATCTCCCTTTCACAGTTCCTGTCTTTGTAGTTCTTACCAATATGATTAAATTGCAGGTTTTGCTCATTTGTTGTGTTTATTGCTTTTCTGCTTTTGTCTGTCTGCTAGAATTAAAGCTTCATGAGTGAAAGAATCAAAGGGATGGATTTAATACAGGACACATAATACATAGGATTATTTTAAAATATTCACCCTAAAAGTCAAATGCAGAAGAATGCAAGATATCTGTCTATGCACTAGAGACCCAAATTATCCATCCGAGGGCGGGAATCCCACAGCAACATCCAGTATGAGTCCAGATGGAGGCTGGAGCCCGCAACAACGTCTCATGCAGGTCTGTGCTAAGGATCCGCAGTGCGAGGGCCCGAAGGTCAGAGGCGGAAGCTGGGAAGTGTGCACCCGCAGAGTGAAGGGTGTGCATCAGCAGGTGAGGGATCTGCCCTGGAGCCAGGAAGCAATGCTCAAGGCAAAGCTGGCCCTTCCCTTGAAGAGAACTAGAGAAGCACAGCCAACCTCAGTGGTATTCAGGGCTCTGGCTCACTGCCGGGTGAGAAAAGCTGAGCGAGCACACAGCAGGAACGTCAGCCAGTGTGCCGAGCTTCTCCAGCATGCTGTGTCATGTCTCCCCCTTCTCCCTTCGTGCTGCAGATAGCAATCCTCGAGTGGGCCTTCCACACCCAACACCACTCTGACTCAGTTCAGCTGGGTGTTCCAAGTTGATTATTAGTTAACCCACCACAATATCTTCTTTTTGTTCACGGATGTATCCAATTCTCAGAATAAAATGTAGTAAGATGTCAAAACAAATATTGTCTTTAAATTACTGATAACCCAACTACTACAAAAGACGAAGCATTAGGATGTCATAAGGTTACTAATAATAAATGAAACAGATTTTATTTCATTTATGGTTTTCGCTAGGTAATGCTGGCAATGTGGGTGAACACGAGGTCAAAGATGTTCTTCCGAGGACCCAGACTGCAGCTACTCGCTAAGGAGTGCGAATATTTGGGACATGACCGGGGTTGCTGAAGTGGCAACTTTTCATTTTGTTCAGTTTTAATTAATTAACATGTACATTTGTTCAGCCACACAATACAGGTTAAATTATATTGGGCACCACAGATTTTGAAGGTGTGGATATAGCTGTTGAATACCCAGATCAGATTGGTTACAGTGGGGATACACTGCAAGCCTAATATAATTTCAAATTTTATGACCTGGCAGTATATGCTTTATAGTTAAAATTCCTGTCTTTCCTTTAAATTTTTATCTTTAGTTTTGATAGTTCTATAGGTGGAAGGGAAGGAATCTAGTAAATTTTCTCTTTAAGCTCTTTTCAAAACTTCCATAGTGATGGTATTTTTGTTTGCTTTGATTTTTGACACTCCTGGCTGCTTATCCACGGGGGATACAACTTTCTACCCTCACATGTTCCAGCAACTGCAGATATAGGAAGGAGGCACTAGTGGAGATGAGGCCTGTGACTCCTGCCTCGCCATGCAAGGGGAGGCTCAGCTCCAGCCTTCTCTGCAAGTTCTCTCTCTGTGGGCTGCAATGGTGATGACCATGGATTTCTGATGTATGTGAATATATTATTCATTCAATAAATTAAAATCAGATCTTTAATTTTTAGCTAAAATCAAGACTAGTAAATAAGACAGAAAACATGAAGTGTTTCCTGAAAAACAGAATAAAAGTGCTTTCTGGACAGATTTTCAGGAGATTGGCTGTGCAGCTTGGACTACTGGTCAGGCAAAACTTTATATCTGCTACACAGGCTGAGAGCTCTATGTTTCTGTTTGAAACACTTTCATATGGAAAAGGAAAAGGCTATTTAAAGGAATATAGGAGACTAATGTCTGGGCACCTTTTCTTTTCTCCTACATTGTACTTAAGGTTCAACAAGGAATATGTTTACATTTAAGGTTGTAATTTCAGATGGCATTTGGTGGATGTGAATCACTTTCCTGGGACAAACATGTAATTAAGTCCAAACAATGAGAACAGTTAAACATGGCATTGCCCTGTGGGTTGTTTAAGGATGGATTTCCTTTCCCTTCTTGTTGAAAGGTAAGTGTTCATTGTCACTGTTCAGTAGGAGGAGCACAATTTGTGTCTTAAATACCTTTGATGAAAGTTTTAGTATTCTGCACATGTTCTCATGGGCGATGTTTAGGATTAATAGATATTTTAGTAAAGCAAAATGATTCTCCTTGCTAAGGATTGCCAGAGGTTATACTTTAACTAAAAATATTCACTATTTTATTCCCAGTTTTATTTCTGGTATACACATTGTAATTATGCACTTAAAGTTTATCCTAATAAATAATCCACTCGGTTTATAATACAAGCAGATGGAAAAAATTAGCCAACTTATCTTAATAAGATAACGTTAAATTTCAAATCCAAAAAAGTTGTTTTCTGTTACTAGGCGTATTCCCAAGTCTGGCGAAACACATGCATTTCTAGCTTTTGTCAGGTGATCAAGTTTGGGCAAGTTACAGGAATGAAGTATAACCACTTCTATTTACTCAGCAGAGGAGTGAGATCTGGAAGGTGTACTTGTAGGTGAAATACCTCACTGCTTCCAAGAGGAGAGAGGGAACTCTGCAAATATTTGATGAGCAAAACTCCGCAAGGCTGTGAGGGATGGATGGCAATGTGCCACGTGCCTGTGATCACTGCCCGAAATGTGCTCTGCCTGCGATTTTCACCTAGCAGAGATTACAGGAGTCAAGTGAGGGAGGGGAGAAAGACGACTGTTGATACTTGTAAACCAAGGCCATGCCAGGAATCTTGAAACCCTCCCCCAAATGAACAAATGCATTATCTTGTGGTTTCTTCACCTCACATCCTAGGGTTTCCCATCAGTCCATCCCACCAGAAGCTGCTCTTTGATTTCATGCCTTAGGTTGTGCTCCCCATACAATGGTCTGGAGTTGCATGACCAAGAGAGCAGGTGCAGCGGTAGAGTAAATGCATGACAGTCACACAGTAAGGAGAAGTGTGGCTCAGAAAAAAAAAGCTGTTTCTTTCTATTTTGTTATGCAGTGTCTGCATTGACTTGCAGGTCATGGTTTCTGCTAGCACAAAATTAGCCTTCTCCAATGAAAGCACTTTCAAAATAGATCGCATTTGTATATTTATCCTTAAGAACATTTCTCTAAGCAAAAGGGGGCTGTAGCTGTCTCAATTCATGATATATCCAAATACAAGTCTACCTAACAAAAAGTGTCTAAACAAAAGATGCATCTTGTATTGTCTGCTGTTTTGGTGTTATTGTTGTTGTTTTGGTGAGTATTTTTGAGACAGATTCTCACTATTAGTCCAGACTAGCCTTGAGCTCACTTTTTAGTCCAGGTTGGCCTCAAATCCAACATGATCTTCCTGCCTCAGCCTCTTGAGAGGTGGGATTACAGGTATGTGCCATCATGCCTGGCTTATATGCTTATTTTACAAGTATTTTTAACTTATAAATGAACAGATATTTAGTGTTCTAAAAAGCAAGTACTTCCAGTCCAGAGGAAGATGGTGTAAATGAATTTCTCTGATCCTACAGGGAGTGAAACTTTATATAAACCTTGGAAATATCAGAGCTGACAAAGGAGAATTTTGAAAGATGTAAGGGGAAAGGAGAATGACAGGAGACCCTGGGGCTTAAAAGAGCAATGTGGCAGCAGCTGGCTGCTGACCTCAGCCCGCAGAGAAAGGCAGTAGCCCTCGGGGACCGCAGCCCTCCCGTCTCTGCGTGAGTCCCATCCTTCCCAAGTGAGCTGGTTCCAATATCAGTACATGCCCAGCAGTGACTACAAAGAAAAGAAAATGCTCCAAGCAGTTCTAGAGAAACCACCTCAGAGATGCTGGAGCAGGCTATTATGAATAAGCACGAGCTAAATGAAAACCCTAATGTCTCAGCAAAGGAGCAGAAGATGTAAAGAGAAAAAGCGGGAGTCTTAGAGCTGACAGGGAAATTACAGAAATAAAGCACGTGACAGCTGAGTCATGCCAGTAGACAGTAAATGCTGAGGATACAGTGAAAATGCTAGCATGATTGACTTTGAAGATTAGGTCTAACACACAACTCTGGAGTGACAAATTGTGGCATTTACATTTATATATTTTTAAACAACTTCTTATGAAATATGAATTATGTAAAATTTTGAATTTAATATCAATGATTTTAAAGTAAAGATTATATTTCTCTAAAGCCCATCTGGACTTAGGAGAGAACATAATCTGTAAAAGGTGTTTTTAATTCTTTTCAAAATATGTATTAAGAAATAGCATGCTGTATTCACTGAAATGTAATTGACATATTCAATTATCCATGTCAATTTTATACAAACTCAGTTCTATTATTGCCTTCTAAATTATTGGGTAGATTACAAAATAACAAAAGTAATCCATTTGATGATATATGTAATAGATTTAAGATGATTAACATTACCTGAAGATAACTGCTTTTCCTTACCAAATAAAATAAGAAAACTGAATTTGGAGAGAACATTTCCTTTGGAGTAGAAAATTTGAAATTCCATGAACTAATTTTTGGCTGACTCCTTGAGGATAACAAATACAAAATACAATACTATTTAGTTTTATGGGGAACAGAATTTTGGGCACAAAGAAAATCTCTTTCTCTAAAGCAATGATGAATTTTAGAGGTTTTTTAAAATCAGCCAGCAGAGTTTGAAATGAATATAGGAAGGGATACCTTGGAAACTTGTGTCATTCTTCAAAGAAAACCAACCTTGTCTTTTTCCAGTACTTCATACTACAAAATAAATGTGGCAATGAAGCCAGAACCATCCATAGCTCAAAATCTTAATGGATTTCTTTCCCTGAAATGAAGAAGGCAACTTTTCAGCCACACACCTACTCAGTGGCCAAGTGTCGTCACACACTGACGTAGGTGGCTTGTCTGCACGATGTCCATTTCTAAACCCTATGACGATGAGACTAGTGTTCCCTGAATTTGAAAGATGCTTTTCTAGAGCATGTAGCTAAGCACAGATCTAATTTAGACCCACTTTCCCTCTCATCCACATCCACCTCTCTTCCCACTCCAGGCTGTCTCCAAACACAGCAGGTGTGACGTGTCTGTTTGGAGTTCAGACAGAGAAGACCCAGGAGAGATTCCATCCACAGATCTGGATGTTACCGATGCCCAAGTCAGAGAAGGGCTATCTCCTGCCTGGAAAGACAGTCATCCAGGAGCAAAGAGTGAAGCGGAGAAGAAAGCTTTGACAACCATGGTCTAGGAGCTTGTGCGCACAGCGGTGTTGCTCCTCAAAGGCAGGAGGCAGAAGTAAGAAAACATTGCTGAGCAGGGCCCAGTTGTTTCGGGCCTGCTGATCTCCATTCCAGCTGCTCCAGCATTTCACTGAGCAGCAGGGATTTAATGACAGCTGCTGCTAGGATTACAACACGAACTTCCCACTTTCACTGTTTTTCAGGAGAGGCTGAACACTTTGATCTGCTGTGGGTAGGTCCAGGGCATTGCTGGTGAGAGGAGAAGTGGTGTAATTACCATGTAACCAGAAGTTGATCTGGCTCTAGATGTGGAAATAGCATTAATTGGCTAAATTCCCATGTTGCCCGAAAGGACTAAATGAATAAAGATAGTCTATAAACAGAACACTCTTTTATTCCCTCTAATTTTAGAACTTAATTTATTGTTTACCTTTCAAAACAGAATTCCAAACGCATGAAACTAATGCAAGAGCCTCACCGCCCTACCGGTTCACATTTCTTTGAATTCTAAGGACAGCAGGACTACTGGGAAAGCAGACTCTTCCTCTGCATTTCACAGGCCTGCACAGCTATGCCCCAATGCTTTCACAGAACATGAATTCATCTGATTCTAGGCATTTGGCATGAGTATAAAAATCGTAAAACAGCATGGTTTCCAAACATTATGAACATACACCTGGAGTGTGCTCACTGTCCATGACATGGGTCACCTTAAGTTAAAGGCTTCATTTATTGTTTATCTCACTTTGACACACTCTCATGGTCCCTACACCTCATACAAGGTGTGGTCCTAAACGTAGGATTTACCTTATCTCAGAGAAGGGTATTCTGTTGTCATTTAAATATTGTAGCTATGTGAATTCATCAAAATAAACTAATATAGTCCAGTAGTCCATAACAGTTGTGAGTTATCTGAAGGACTGGCAATGTCAGAAGTTGTTGACTTGAGCCTTTTACAGCTCAGCCTATTAATATTGCTTCACTCTTTATACCTCATTTTTATACTTTTCTGCTGGATGGTTAAGACCAAGATAAAGCAAGACCTATATAACAAGAAATATAACTTTTGTATCTGATAAGGTCAGCATACTCATTTTTAATTATCTCAGCTTTCTAGGAACACAAAGTTATTTTAATATAAGAAAAGCAACTGGACACTGTTCCTCCAAATTCCAGATGTTATTCATCATCTGGACTGAGTCATAAGTGACATATATATTTCATCAAAACAACATAGCTAGCATAGAGTAGTAAAGCTAAACCAAATGACTGAGAAGAAATTGCCAGCCATGAGGCTCTGACACAACTGGAAGCCCAGCTGGCCCTGCATCTCCATGGGCTCCACACTTACAGAGTCAGCCAGTATGATTACAATATGCTCAGAGAGCACTGCACTTGCAACATCAGGTAAGGTCTTTGCTCTTATCACTGTTTGCTGACCAGCACAGCATCATCACCATTTCCCTAACCTTTATGCTGCTTTACGGTTAGTAGGCATAAGTCTAGCATGAGGAGATATCCAGGTGATAAATGAAAAACACATAGCATTTCACAGAGAGAACTTGGGAATCTGCAGCTGTCGACAGCTCTGAGCTCCTGGAGACAGCCCCGTTGGGAGCAAAGGGCTGATTTCAGTTTAGTGTTTATGGACTGAAGGTTTTATGCTGCATTTAGGAAAGCTGGAGCATCTTAGGGCTGGGTGTTGGGGTGCTGATTAGTTTTCCTGAGTTTCACACACAAATTTTCTCCTCTTGTCAGACCCTATCCTCACTTCCGTAACTTAAGCTCACAAAGGGATTGGCCTGCTGCTGTGTTGTCAATGTTGTTCCTTGACGTTTCTGACCAAGTGACATCCCCAGGCATCTAGGGCATTTTGAGGTCACCTCCACTTGCTCACATTCTGTGGAGGTTTCTGCTTTTTGCTCCGCCTCTCTCATTCCTTCATTAATTGAAAAACCACTTAATGCACTTAGGTTCTGAGCCAAGAATTGAAAGGACCTGGGAATCAGGAACTGAGTGACATCCTGGAAAGTGCTCAGGGCCACAGCCACCCCTATCACAGGGCCCCAGGAGGAGCACCCTTCCCAACTTCCAAAGTCTGTGCCTGATCAAAGGCAGAGTCAGCCAAGGACCACAAAAGGTCACTCTTTCCAGTGCCTGCAGTCCTACCTCCTTCCCCCCTGTTGCTGCTCAATGGCTAAATAATGCTCCACTGGAAAACACTTACCTTTGCCTAGCTCTAGGTAAACACCCACCCTCACATCACTGCCTGCATCAGACCACTCTAGTGACACTTGTGGTCTCTCAATGGCTCTCCTTGCAGTTCTTCTTCTTCCTGCCTTGGTTCTAGGTATGATGATTTCCAGAGTCAAATCCTTCCTCTCTAGATTCATGACATTGCTTTCACTCCCGATTTCTGTGACTTCCACTAAGTTCCCATCTTGTATGCTGGGCCCACTTGTTCCCGGTAGGCCATGGCATTCAGAGCAGTGACCCTTCAGCCATCTTCAGGGTCACAAAATGGCCTTCCTCCTTCACCCTTCTCTCCAAAACCACAGCTTGACATGTGCTGCAGTTTTTCTGAGAGTATGCTTGCCTCTAATTAGTTTGTATACATCTGGACAGGAAATGGCAACTATGAAAGAGCCTGGGAGGCTGAGGCAGGAGAATTCCAAGATCAGGGCCAGTCTGTGAGACATTCAGTGACTTGGAAAGACCCTGTCTTAAAATAAAAAAATAATAATAATAATTAGAAATGGGCTGGGCTGTGCAGAGGCCCTTGATTCAAACCCTAGTACTGAAAACAAAGAGTTCTTGATGGGTAATCGATGTCACACATACTGGCCTTTATGCTGTGGGCATTTATGTCCCTGTGCTAATGATGTTAACTGTGCTATTTTGTTAGAAAACAAGATGTTGCTTCAGCATCTTCCGTGCTCTAAGGTGTCTCCCATGTTCCGGGTGTCTCCTGTGCTCTGGATGGTGTCTGTACTTGCCCGGTGTTGCCTATCAAGGGAGCCTTGCAGAATGCCTCCACCCTCTGCCTTCTCCTGCTGGCTGCCTCCTGCTCTGTGTGCTCTCCATCCAATTGGCCACGGGCTGTGTTTTATCCTCAGACCAGGGCTCGTCAGATGCCTCAGAACTCATGACTCACAGCAGTGCACCTGACTCACAAAGGTCTGAGTGTTCAGTGACACATTTGTGCAGAGCTTCTGTCATCTGCTCAGGCCCAGTGGGAAAGGGGGGGATGCACAGAGCCAAGAGGGCAATTGCACGAGCATCACACCGGCACTGCCCGTGAGTGGAGTGCTGCCCGGCAGGCACACACCTTCTCACAGCACTGGGAACGCTTAGCGTTTAGTGCTGCAGCTTCTCGTGCATGGCACTGCAGATTCCACAGGGTTCCCATTCAATCTAAGGTAGCAGGCAGGTATTTTGTCTTTCTACAATTGCACAAAGAGTGACTGAAGCAGAAATTGAGCAAAATGTCTTAGCTCCTAGAGAATATCTCTTGCTTTCCTTTTAAATTTCGAGCTACAAGTATCAGAGCCACCCTCTGATGTGCAGGGTTTACTGTTAGATATAAATTGCCCAATATTTTAAAGTAGAGGAAAACATAATAATGGAAAGGAAATGAGAACTTTCTCAGCTCTCTACATACCCTATATTTAGGTAAAGAAACATTCCATTAACATAGTACATGTCTCACATATTATATTAGCACATACAAGTAAACATGTATCAGGAATAATATAGTGTAGGAAAGATAATCCAACGATTTCTACTGTTCTCTGGTGCTGGGGGATAATATACACATTTTCAAAGGTTACTCAAGAATGAGATGTGGTTTTGCTCCTTTTGGTGAGGTTGTTTGCTCTTGCATGGTTTGGATGATTTGAAAGCATCACTGCAGAGTCACAGAAGAAAAAGTGCTGAATTCATTTCCATTTCCAATGATACATACCAAATTTCTAAGGAAATCTGTGGATACCACCCAAGACGTGGCTTCAGGAGCTGGCTTTTCACTCTCCCAATCACCCTTGTATACTTTGTTCATCCTGCTCACAGCTGGGCCCTACCATTGGCTCCAGGTAACTCACACAGGTGTCCTCTCCATCTGCAGTTGTCAGGTCTCTCACTGCCATCCCTCACCTTCCTCTGAACCATGTCCAGAACAGGATTTGCTGCTACTGAACAAGTCATTTTGTGGAACTTAGCTAAAAATACCAGCGGATTCAGAAGATCTATCATAAATCACAAGCTTGATCAAATGTCAAAACTGCCAGCATTCTCAGCTCCTGGCTCTGTAGTAAGAGGCTAGAAATTTTGTTGATGGAATTTTAGTGTCTGCGCAGAGACTGTTCAGAGCCACACGGGAGCAGCAGGCAGCCAGTGCCTGGTACCACAGGGCTCCATTCCCACTGCCAGGTCTGCACACCTTTCATCACAGGACCAGCAAGGTCCTGCCATGGTGAGGGCTCTTCTCAGCCTGCAGGACTAGCATCTTTGCAGTGTCCTCCCAAAACTGAGCACAAGAGCAAGCTCCCTGTACCTGGCTTCACAAGAGTGCTGACCCTGTCCTAGCACTCCACCTTCTGACCACAGGGAACCCTATGGGGGAGCTCCCTGCCAAGTGCCATCTTGGCACAGTGAGGAGAGGGCTTCCACATCCTCTGAGAGAGTGGAACTGTTCAGTCCACAGTTCAGCACATCAACAACCTCATGCTGCTCTTGTTCTCTGTTGGTCAACCTCATGGTGTGGTCCAGAGCTATGTTGGATATTTGAAATACGATGCATTGCCATGAATCCCCCTCAAGGTCCTCCCCCTCACTATGAACATGCTTACCCCACCACTTTGGAAGCAGTTCCGAAGTCTGTCCTTATGCCAGGCTTCAGGTTCCCCATGGTTGCCTTGATGTCCTGAATTGACTCAAAGGCTTGCTTTTCACGGCTGTGCGGACCTTGGTGAAGAGCCAGAAATTGCCGGGGCCACATCCAGCGACTACAGTGGAAGAAGATCTGCTGCAGGATCTGTGTGAATCTGCCTCCTTAGTGTGGAGCCTGCGGCAGGCTCACCAAGATTCCCATCAGACCTTGTAGGAAACACTAAGGAAGGAGGACACCCAGGAGGGCCTCAGATAGTAAAAAGAACATGAGAAAGCAAGGGTGCAGATGTGCAACCAGATAAAGGCAACGTGGCTTTGCCGTTGCGAAGTGTTTTATTTAAATGTACACCATTTATTTTTATCATCTCCTGTAATTCTAGAAAGAAATACTGAATCCATTCACAGACTTAGGTACCCATTTTCAGCTGTTTAATTAAATAATTCATTCAACATATGTGGGCTTTAAAATATCCCTCTATGCTGCTCCTTGGAGGTGATTCCACCCTCCAAAGCCCCATGCTACAGCTGCAGACAGATAGCCTTCCCTCTGCTCCAGCCTCTCGTTGCTATTCTGTACCCTTTAAAAGTATATGGCAGGATTAGGCATAAGGCAAGGGGAAAATGTGTTAACTTCAGATCGGAGCTTGGGAGTAGAATTTGGAGCACAGACACACACACACACACCTCATTGCTTATTGGGAAGGAACCATCAAAACAGAGGCAGAGCAAGCGCTTTATCACCACTGAAACTTTACCAACTAATAAGTTGAAAGGATAATAAGGAGAGCACAGCTCTGTCTTCTTGGTTTACTGCTTTGGTTTCTTTGTAATGTTTTCCTTCAGAATGGACAGCACACTCAGGTACAAGCAAAAGGTCAGAGCCACGTGCAGCTGTGTTGCTAACTGTGCAGAACTGCAGTACACTTCACAGCCAGAAGCAGCAAAGGACCAGTGTGAAAGGCTTTGCATGGCCTGAAGGACAGAGAGCCTGATTAGCAATAAGGAGAAGAGAAACACTGATCACCTCCCCAGCTTGTTAGTGTTTGGAAAATACGCTGCTAGCCGCTCTCCATCCATCACAGGATGGGGTAAACCCAAAGGCAGCTTTGAAGAGCTTGGATTAGAAGTGGAATCAGCGCAGGCTGAGGGCCGTGTACCAGGGCAGCAGAATGGAGGTGTGGGGCCCGCAGACTGCCCCAGCATGTGAAGCTGTCTGCCGCTCTCACCATCTCGGCTTTACACCAACTGCAGAAGGGACACAGTGGAGAGACAGAAAGCAGCATGGTGATGCTGGCTGGAGAGGCTGGGCTTGAGGACGCCCTGAGTGTGGAAGCCACAGGCTTTCAGCCTCTTTCTCCTGCGTGGATTGAACTGAGCACAAACAAGAAACCAAGCTCTGGCCTGAGTGTAGGTGGAAGACACCATTGGCCCATGTCTCCCCCCAACATATACCCACGCACAGGAGTCAAGGTTGCAGAAGATATTAGCAACCACCTGGTGGCTAATTGCAGGGTGGCTCACAGGAAACAGGACAACAGAGGCAGGTCAGTAGGCAGCAGCTTCAGAAGCGAGGTCAGCTGTGGCCATGCACAGGGATAGACTTGGCATGGTGACAAGCAGTAGATCTGCTCCTCCCTGGCACCTTGATGAAGTTCCTGTAACTCAGCCACAAGCTTAGCCAGGAGGTGTCCACTGGTCCCAGAGGGCCAAGGCTGTGGTGGCAGAGAGCACATGAGGTTGAGAACACTGACCCTGCATTTACATCACGAAGCAGGACTTATAATGGGAACAGATATAAGTGCCCCAGAGCCGGGGAAGCCACTCCAGCGGAGCAATGCAAGCTGGGCATGGGATGAGTGAGTAGGAGTCTGTCCACCTTTTGTTGTTTGTTTCTTTCCCAGGATCAGGAATTGAACCCAAGGCCTTGTGCTCACCAGGCAGCTGCTGTAGCACAGCACTACATCCCCTGCCAAAGGCTGCACACTTTTAAGGCAAACCCTAGAAGGTTCACCCACCTCAGGATCATGTCTTTGGATAACTTAGGAGCCACCAGGAGGAGTATGACTATGTTTTTAGGACAGGAGCCCAAAGACAAAATAGCCTCTCACTTGCCATTCCCAAGGATGCGTAGGGCCATGCAGCCCACCTGAGAGGAGGTGGCAGTCATGGCAGTCGTCATGTGAATTCCCCATGGAGCCACCTACCCCAAGCGTGCTTGTGGGGAAGATTCTCATGAGAGATCTGCCCCAGAGAAGACCTGCAGCATAGAGAAGAAGCAGGCAAGCCTAGCCAGAAGCTGTGGCCTCCAGGTGTCCCAGGAGTCCTTTGTGCTCAGTCAGTTTTCTTTACCGATTTTGTTCCTTTCCATCTCCAGACACCCCGGCCCCTCCCTTGGTGGCTGGAGGTTTTGATATCTTTAACAGCAGGTTCCATTAGCCCTTGGGGAAGCTAATGATGCTGGGCCTGGGGAGCCTAAAGACAATGAAGGCCAGGGGAGCAACAGCCTCTGGGGTTTGTTGGGGTAGCAATTGCTGATAGCCTCACTTCTCCTGCACGTGTCCTCATGTGATGGTGGAGGTCAGCAGAGAGTGCCAGTAGCCCAAGGAAGCATGCTGCATGTGAGTTCTGGTGCCAGCTCACAGGCCTTTCCAAGTCCACAGCCGCCCCAGACACTAGCGATAAGAAAACCTGCTACCCATCCTTCCTTGCAGTAACAGGCCACTCTCTAGGCCTGAAGAAGGGAGAGAAGGAAGCAGGTCAGGCAGGCCAGTGGGAAGGAAATAAGCTAGCCACCTCTGGAACCAACCATCCTGCAGTCTCCCTAGAGAAGCCACTGCTCTCTCAATGGTGTCAGTAAATTAAGCCCACTCCAAAACTTCACTAAATGTATTGAAATTTTATAAAGACATCATTATATTTAAAATAAAAGTGTTGTTTCATTCTCAAGTAAATTGTAAATACCTGAAGTGTTCATGAAAAATGCTTAAAGGAAAATCACTTTCGCGATGTTTGCAGGGCCGTAGGCAGCCATGGCATTCACTTGCCTTCAATTCTGACTCTGCTGTGTTGCTCTGCAAAGAAACAAATCGTGTCGCTATCATTACATCAAAATGATCACAGAGCGTACACAGCACAAAGGCAAGCAGCATGTGCTTGTGTGGACACGCTGCTAGAATGCTTACAAATTTAGGGTGAGTTAAAATGAAAAGGACTAGAAAGTGAAATGAAAGCCCTCTTCTTGAGATTACCCAAAGGCACCAGAAAAAAATGTTTTCACAGTTGTCAGGATTCCCAGTTGACAAGAAATCCAGCTGTACAAAGCAGAAGAAGTCACTAGAAATACGAGTTGACATCAAAAGTCCTATGGAATTTCTAACTTAAGCAGAGACCTTGACAAAGAAAAGAGTAGAGAAAAAACCGAAACAACGTTGCACTTTTCCTTCTGGCATACTTCATTGAAATATCAGGCTCATACAGAGTGCAATCAAAAAACTCGTTCTCAGTGAAGGTCAACTTGCTGCTCGACTAACAGAAAAACAATTTACATATGCAACTAAAGTTTCTCCCTAATTAAGAAAGCTGTTCCAGAAGGAGGTATGTTGCACTTACAGTTAAAGCTGGGAGGAAAAGGAGCTTGTGTTAGAGGAGGACAAGAGGGAGGACAGAGGACAGGGGACACCGACGATGCCTGCCAGGTGGAGTCGCCTTAGTAGAGGGGGCACTTCAGACAGGGAGAGAGCTGCGGGGTTCTAGGTGGAGGTGAGGAGCAAGGGCGCAGTCTAGCCCCAAGCACCACCTCAATCAAGAGCCACCCTGCCGCGGCACTCAGGATGCTGTGTCCCAGCAAACCTGTGAGCCATGGAGAGAGATTTAGGGTCCATTTTTAAAAAATTGTTTGATGTTTGGGGATGACAAATTGTTGCCCATTTTCTTCTAGATGGAGGTCAGTGTGATGTGTTCAATCCCAGCTGAAATGTGAAGTTCAGCACACAGTAGCCATGCCGCATTATATAGGGTTAAGAAAACCAAGATGGAATTAACATCATTCTTCCTTAAGGCATGTAAACTTACTGAGAACACAATGATATTTAGTTGGTAAAAGTAGTTAAAAAGAAAGATCCCTGGCAGTGCAATCTTAATGAAAAATCAAGTGTCAAAATGTATCCTATTATTAATTCTAGAAAGAAAAATAAATTAGAGTTGCAGGCTATAGATGCGAAAGGATGTTTATGCCTAGAACAATGCCTTATGAAGACAACTGTGTTTTAGGAATAGGGGACAGACAATTAAGAACCCAGACTTCCAGAGTTAGAAATAAATTTAATTTCTTGGACAGATTTAAATGCCTTTTAAATTTGCATATAGCTTCACTGAAAAAGAGAACAATCATGTGTTCCTTACAGTGTTCACCTCATCACCAAGTTATGTGCTATGAAAACCTTGTAGTTGCCCCAATACTTACTGATACCATGTCCTACATGCTGTGCTAGAGACATTGAAGGTAAGTAAAAAAGATAAATAAATAATAGGATTTTCTTGCACACATCAGGTATTTATCCCACATCCTGGAGAGGAAGCAGAGATGAGGAAGCAGATGAGGCCCTATTCTCACGAGTGCACTGTTTCCCCCAACCTGAGATACAGTAAGTCCTCCTGGGCAGGAAGGGCAGGCCCTCCACTCAGAGTGGAAGCAAGTGTAGCTTCCTGGTTGATGCTCACTAGCTGTACTTAATCTTTCAAAAAGTCCTTCCTACCCTTTGGGCACATCTCAGATTTTGAGATAAGACTTATATTCTCAAGCTATGGAGATAGCTTAGTGGTCCAAGTGTCTGTCTGGGAAGCTCAAGGACCTGAGTTTGATCTCTGATACTGCATGCGAAGCTGATCTCCAAGCCAGGCATGGTGGTGCACACCTGTAATCCCAGCCCTGGGGAGGCTAAGACAGGAGCTATTACGTACAGTCTGAACTGTATAGCAAGATGCTATATCAAATAAATTCAGAATTTAAAAAAAAATATTTATTTTTTAAAATAAGGCTTCAAACTCTATTTGCTCTTGCACTATGATTAGATTTGCTCTCACACCCTTTCCAGGGATCACCTAACCACTATGGAGGTTGCATAAGTCCTATGGCAATGCAGGAGCTCCTGTGCACCCAGCATCTGGATGTGTGCATGAGGCCAAGTCTTCGAAGTCAGCATCAAGCTGTCAGAAACACCCAGCTTATCTAACCGTGAAACACTAGGACAATAATGCTGCAAAATAGAAATGGTTTCAAATAGCGCTACCAAAATAGATCACCACACAGATCCCCAGAGCTTTTCATATTTTTGTATGAAAATTGGTAATTTTATAAATTACCAAGTCACTATAAACTATGAAACTGTGATTCTTTAGAGATCGAAGAAAGGCTTTCCAAGTTTCTTTCTTCTAGTCTTATTTTGTTTCCTATTAGCGTAAGGCAACCAACTAGCAAAGCCATGCTGATCAGAATCCATTACGTTCATTTTGGGGTCTTGCACTGTATTCCTATGGTGAAGTTTCAGGGAACACAGGGAGACATTGCCCCCACTGCTTTGCAGGCAGGCCTAGCCTGTGGTGGAGCAGCAGGCCGGAACGGTGCGCCAAAGCAGAGATGACTGACGGGGAGCACGCAAGATCAGAGGGTGCCCGTGACTTGGCACAGTGCAGTCGCTCTTCCCGGGAGAAAAAGAAAATCTTTTAATTATGTTTTTCAAGATAAAGGCATAGAAGGTTATCTTCTGTCTTCTCAGCTTCCTAGCTGTTCACTGGATACATAAGGGGCAGGTGGCCACAACGGACTCGTGCGGCAACAATTAAGCTATTGTCTCGATTTTCAAGGTTCATTTTAGAGCAAAACCTCACGTAGCAATGAATACAAGTTCAGTATTCTACACACTATCCTCAGTGTTTAAAATATCTTTCTCCCCTACTTTATAAAGTTGTAGTTATTGTTTAAAGTTTTGCTTTCTTAGCTGGGTTTTTTTAAACAGATAGGGTCTCACAAAATGACTCGGTAAAAACTACTTGATGCACATGTTGAGGGGTAGGAAGACCAAAGTCTGTAAGATCTGCAGGGTTGGTAATGAAATATATCCCCTGCAAAACACATTCATTAATCCAAAAGAGTATTAGATCAGTGAATCTTGTATGAAAATATATTTCAAACAATTTAAAATAATCACTGTGGTATTTACATAGCAATTGAGCTTTTTAGAAAATTTTGCAAAAACATGAATAAAATACATTTCTCCCTCTAACACTTGAAGAGAGAAAGATGGCTAGGAGTTAAAAATCTTTGAGACATCAGTTTCAGATAATTGTCTCAATTAAAACCCTTGAATTCCACTTATAGGTCTTGTTTAGCTGCTTTGTTTTACGTGGGGAAAAAAAGTGATTTATTTATGAGAACCAGACAGACTTCCACAAAAGACAGTTTTTGTAACTTAACAGGCCCTCCAAGGGAATGTGGGCCTGCTCACCCGGCCTGTATGGACTTTCTGCAGAGCAGACTCCGAAGCAGACATGTATGGTGAATTCCTCCGCTCTCTGCTCAGCTGCTGGCCAGTTGGTTTGCGTCTGCTGCCAAGGAGCCAAAGGTCATGAGCTCGATCCTGTGTGCATCCCTCGGTTGACACAGAAAGAGCTCTGTGACAAAGACAGAGACTGCAGCCTCACCCCGGCCGGGAACAGCTGAGAGCCACATCTGATGAGTCCCTGTCCAGAGAGGGGCGGACCCAGATGTGCTAAGGACCTCCAGTCCCAGGGGAACAGCGTGTAATTTCCTGCTTGTCAAATACTTTGTTAAAATGTAGACAACCAATCATAAAAGGTGGATCCTTAATATTTTCTGATAAGATAATTGCTATTAATGAAGATTAACCTTGAAAAATACATATAGTTTAACTAGACTGCATATTTGTATTGCATTTTCATTTTGAAAAGGCGAGTTAGATTTTTTCAGAAGGAACAAAGCATCTCTAGTCTCTGATGTGTAAGTGAGGCTGCTAAACAGAAAATCAACAGTTTCAGGAAAAATATTTAAAAATGGCATCCTTTTGTGAACTTTTGAACTGTGTGACTTATTTCTCCCATAAAAGTGCAATGTCTTTATCCATTGTCATTCTTGAAACTATTCCACTTAATTAAATCAGGACTTTTTTCAGTTCTCCATGGGAATGTCTTGTTTTAACCTCTCCTGTTAGATAGTTTTGACGCTCACAGGTAAACTGTCAGGGACACGGGAGTGCTCGCAGGAGGCCCTGTCTTTCCTGCAACCAGCAGGTACCGGTCACTGGCTCTGATAAATGTCCTCCTCGCACTGCAGGCACCTCCATGAGCTGACAGCACAGGGAGCTCCGCACGACCCACCTGAACTATCTTCCCCCTCGCCTTGGGCCACATGCTTCCAAGTCCTGTTCCAGGATGCTCTTTCTCGGGCACTTGTGTCACTGAGCACCTCCTAGCACCCTGTCCTCTATGGGACGCGTAGTTGACCCCTCATGTTCCATGCCCATGAAGTAGGCTGGGTCTAAGCGCAGTTATGAGGGACTATAGCCAGTCCTGAAGTGCTCTTGTCGGTCTGTGGCATCCCCTTCACTAACAGCTGTCTGTGGTCTCTGCTGCACCCCCTCACCACCCCTTCTCCCTAGAAAAGAAAACAGTGGACAGCACCTAGCTCTTTTGGTGGTCCCCTGTGGCAAGGTGCCATCTGTCTGAGCGCATTCTGGCTCAGGTCTGGAGCCCAAGTCAGAGGACAGACTGCGCAGCAGGCTTGCAGGAAAGTCTCTTAAAGGAGGGGGACAAAACCCAAGTTTCCCTTTCTTCCCAGGCTACGTGCTACTTGCAGAGGAGATACTGGAAGTACTTCCCACGGACAAATGCAGACTCAGAGCAGTGGAGCAGAAAGAGGAAAGCAACTTTGTTCCTTGACTACATGCGCGACCACTATCTTAGCCATGCTCCAACTGCTCGAGCTTGGCAGGAGAGAGGAATCCATGGTGAAGCCGCTTCCACATAGGCTTCTGTTCTCTGTGTCCTGCAGTGTCCTCCTTGCCAGAACTCCCTCTGCTTACTAAGAATAGGGGCTGGGAACAGAGGCTTCTCCCTTGCCCTGCTCCTTTGCTCTCATGACTTCATTTCAGGGCAGGGACCCTCGATCGCACCTTGTCTGCGTCGTCGTTGGTGACTGTGCACCCCACTGCCATACAGGCCAGACACATGACACGGTGGCACTTGACTGATGAAGCCTTGGCACTTGTGCATGCGAAGCCCCTGCTTCTGTCACCTCTGCATGAGGGAACGGAGCCTAGGAGCCCAGATACCTGCCTAGGAACCAGTTTATTCAGGTGCCTGTCATCCTAGCACTCATGTTTGGGGGATGATCAGTGAATCATCGTGTTAGTAAGATGAATGGTGGTTCCGCGCTCGCATGCACCTTATAACCATGCAACACCAAGTGCATTTAAAATCACATTTTAAAGTAAAATTGCTAGGGCCAGCCAAAGAGCTCACCAGATGAAAGTGATGGCAAGCAGGCACGAGACAGGGAGTTTCATCCCTACTGTGCTGGCCCCAACCCTGAGGTGTGCTGATACAGCATTTGAGACTGGGTGTTGTGGTGCACGCCTGTAATCCCAGTTCTTGGGAGGCTGTAAACAGGTGGATCACTACAGGTCTGTTCTAGTAGTCAGACCTTGAACACCCTGTAGACTCTTTCCTAAAACACAAAAACAAAACAAAACAAAACAAAAAAAACCCCAGTAAAATGGGTAATATGTAATTTTGAAATATATTTTACATTGGTAAATAAATCCCTTTCTTTTCTTCTAGTTTTAGTATTTATTTATTTAGTGTAAGGCCTCACTATGCAGCTCAGACTCATAGTGATCCTCATGTCTCAGCCTCCCAGCACTGGGATTACAGGCCTGCACCACCATGTCCAGTTTTGGGGTGGCACAGGGCCAGGGTTCTGGGGCCAGTACAGCATGTGGTACTGGGGATGAAACCTGGGTCCTTGCACTTGTCAGGCAGGTGCTTAGGCCAGAGCCATCTCCCCAGCTTCCTTTTACCTTCCAAAGCTCATCACAGACATGATCATAATTTGTTCCACAGAATGTCTTTAAATGTAGGTCACAGTAATATCAGACACTCTTTCCAGTGAGGAACCAGGCAGTGGTGTAAAGGACAATCAATGTATGCACCCAAGAATGGTGGTTCCAGGGACTCTTCTCAGACCTGCTTCCTCCACTTCCTATGCCCGTTCGGGGCTGAGGAGATCCTGCTTTTAAAAACTGACCAGAGGAGGAATGAGGGAGTTTTAGCACCATTGTCTCTTTATGGTCTCATGTTTGTATTTATTTATTTTATGTATTTGGTATGGGGTCTCACTGTGCAGCTGGGACTCGCAGTAATAGACACATTGAGATCATAGACTCTCTTTCTGCCTCTCCTCTGGTGTCCTTTAGTCACAGTGACATATACACTCACAGCACACTATCTTTTAAACTTTCTTTCAGGGTTTCTTCACTCTCGGATGTGAGCTTTCATGATGATAAACTTCTCAGCTCAGCTAAGACAGCTGGCACTGGCTTCTACACAGGCATGAGGCATCAACCTGTCAACCATCATCACCCCCAAAATGACGCCCCCATTCAGCAGGAAGCAGTCTAAGAGACACATCTCTCCTTCACAACAATTAAAGGCTGGGAATGATAGGTTCTGGCCCCAGTATGAACTACTAAAGTATTATGGCAGTCATCTCACATGATTGAAGCCCCTACAACAACAGTTTATCTTCCCAACCACCACTTCCTCTCTCTCCCCTCTCCAGCCCTGGATGCAGTTTCCTCTCACCTTTCTACACACACAGGGGAGACCCTATTCAGCTCCGTACATGTAATTGAAACTGACCCTCTAACTCCTCCCTGACCAAAAATCCATAAAAACCTCAGTTTTCTTTCTCTCAGGTCAGAGGATTTTCCCATCTGCTTCGATCCTCTCTGTGGCTTCAGAGTTCATAAAAGCTTATTTTATCTTTACTGCACTGCTGCAAATCCTCTCCGTGATCCTCCTCTTTTTAGTATCCCCAGCTCTGGGATTACAGGCGTGTACCACCGGTCCCTTCACTTGCCTAAGCAGGTGCTTAGTCCGCAGAGCTCTCTCGCAGGTCCTGTGGGCTCGTGTTTAGAAGGATGATCTTCTCATAAGTGACCCCTGCTTATTTTTCAAGAGTCTGCCCTGAAAGGCCTGGCCCGGCTGCTTTCTGACTGCAAGCCCCCTACTGTGGCCATGGAGCTCTGTGAACTGCCATGTCTGGGTGCAACTTGCTGATAATGCTTGCTACTGAAAGCTCCTCACTTAAAATTTAGAGAGAACTTTCTTTATTGTGGTGTATTAAAAATGTGCATACTCTGTACCCACTTCTATTAATTTGTTATAATTTCATAAACAGTTAACATAGCTTTAGTAGCTAAAAGCAACATAATTTTTTTTTTTTTAGTTTTTTTGGGTCATGAGTCCAGTTATCATTTGACTGGGGGACCTGCTCAGAGGCCACTAGAGTGGCCTGGGGTTGCTCCCAGCAAGCAAATGCTCCATCAAGCCCCTGCAATAGAGGTCCCCTCATGACACGGCCCTTCCAAGCCAGGACAGGGGCTAGGACTTCTGGACCACTTGAAGGCCACTGTCGATGAGGTCAGCTCTGCCCAGGAAATGTCTCTTCCAATTAACTTGAAGTCCACAGATAGCTGTTTCAATGACATCTACCTGACAATGCTTCCTAACCACAGGACGAAAACAAAGCATATTTAGAGGCCAGGCTTTCAGGAACACAGGGCCGGGGGGAGGGGAGGTCTCTTGGTCCTGTGTAACACATCAGTGAGTGTTTCTTTATTGGGGAATATCTTTTCATGTGAGCCATTTTTTTGTTTAAAATATAAATGTGAAAAAAAAATCAAAGAAAAGAGTACATAATAGAACCAAATCTGCATCACCACCGAGGTGTAGCCCTTTTGTACTTGATGGCAATATTATGAAAGACTCCTGTGTATATACCCAGAGTACTGCATACACCACTATAGTGTAACGTCAGTTTGCACATGTCATTCTTGTTCATTTAGCAGTCTCTGAGGTATGTCACTGCTAGTGTTATGTGCAGCTGAATTAGATAGAAATATCTAATTTCAGACAGGGCCAGGCTCTCAAGGAGCCAATATGAAGACAAGGTGACCTTGCAGCTTTGGAAGAGACAGACCCTCCCCACTGTGGGCAAGATCTCAAGACAAAAGAGTAAACAAATGCAGCCACATGCTTCCCTGGGGATGGGCATCGGGGACTGATAGCCTAAATAGGTATCAGTCACCTTTAAAGAGCCGAGAAGAGTCACTAATCCAACCCCAACAGGGAGAGCCCGGTTCTGTCTTCATGTCTACTTGCTTTGTGACTGACTTCCCTATTCGATCTCAATTTTACCTGAGCAATTGTACTTGTGACCTTATTGGTTGACTGTCGTTTCTTCCCACCTTGTGGGCAGGTTCTCATGTTTTTCACCTTAGACCACCTCACCACATGGTTCTGCTCTATAAAAGTCCCTAGAAATGGCAGATTCCCAGGGCAACCCACTAGGGTACGTCCCTCTATCAGACACAAGCTTTTCTTTCCCACAACAAATATGTTGTGCTCTAAACCTCCTTTTGTTCCTTAAATTCATTCTTTGGTTTTAGAGAACAGGAACTCATCCCAGGTACCTTTCAGGCTGGGAGTTTCTTCCCCTACATCCGCAGCACATATTTCCACCACACACATGTACGTATTGGTCTTGTAACCTTATTAGACATGCATCATAAATTATCATCCTATATTGATAGAAACATAAATATTCTTTCATAATTACAAATATGTTCACTATTTATATGTTTTCATAGAGAACTGTGGTGCTATTCTGAGATAAATTACAGGGAATAGCACTGCTTTCTCTTTTAGTTATTTTAATACATTACTATGTACTAAAGAGTTTTTTTTCAAAGATATATCTAGCTATAATCCCTCTTGCCTCCCATTCTTGACAATAATGTACTGAAAAGTTTCTTTTTTCCAAGCCAATAGCTAATTAAAGGTACATCATTACTGCTATATAATATATTAGTCCACTTTTCCTGTGGCTGAACTAAACCCCAATATCTAAAATGGAAATGAGAAGTTTGATTGATGTGTTTTTATTTAATTTAAAAAATATATTTTTTATTTATTTATTTATTTATTTATTTGGTTCAGGGTCTCGATACATAGCTCAGACTCCTAATGACACTCCTGTCTGAGCCTCCCAGTGCTGGGATTACAGGAGTGGCCACCATGCCCAGTTTTGGTACCCTGTACAGAGGCAGGGCTTCAGTACTAGGGATGGAATTCGGGTCCTTGCCATTGCCAGGCAGGCGCTTAGACCACAGAGCTATCTCTTCGGCCCTGGTACATGCTTTTGTGCATTGGCACCAGGGCAGAATCACCATGCTGGGAAAGCAGGCAGGCAGAGCTGCTAGTCAGGACAGTGGGAAGCACAACAGTGGAGCAGAGCCTGCTGGGAAACAGGCCAGACATTAAGAACAGCAGCCAGAGAGGGTTGTGCATCCACATACCCCTAGTCACACCCAGAAATGATCTACACCACACCCTTGTGTCTCTCAAGCCAGTCTAGTTGGAACTGTTAAGCTTACCTGCCACACTATTGAAGAGTTGTATTTCTTTAACTCAGAGCATGACTGAATGCCATTTGAGATGTTTGAAAGCTATTTTACTTCATTTTGCTTAATTTCCTCTTTGTGTCCTTCACTAAGGTTTCTCTACCAATGCTTCTTATCCATCCCCAGGCACGTAGCAGAATATCCAAGGAGTATGTAGCCTGGGGTGAGAAACAGAAACTGCAGCCTTCTGACATCTTCAGAATTTAATGCCTCATGCTTTAAAAGTGATTGTGATGAAGTGTGACACCCAGAGAAGGAAGATCTGTCCTTGAACTGCAGTCCTGCTGCTTGCTGCCTTGAGGGCTTTATAGTTATTTAGCCCTCCTGAAACGTCAGTGTTTAAAGCATAAGTGATACAAAGTATCTGTGAATGAAATATATTAACTATTTCCTGGGCCTGGTGGTGCACACCTGTAATCCCAGCACTGGGGAGGCTAACGCAGGAGGACTACTGCAAGTTTGAGGCCAGCCTGGGCTACTAGGTGAGTTCGAAGTCAACCTGAACTGTGTAGATAGATCCTGTCTCAAAAATCAAAATCAAAAACAAAACAAAACAATGAAAAATGTATGTATTATCTATTTGAAGACAACACATATCTCTATACTTATTCCCACTAGCTTAGTCAGTGATGCAAGCATACCTAAGTTCATTAATAAATTTTTATCTATAAGTACAAACGATTAGCTAAACATAGATAATGTTAGTACCTGCAGTTTCTTGCCCAGAGAAAAGTAACATTTTGGGGTTTGAAGTCCTCAATTTTTTTTTCCAGAACTGGGGATTGAACTCTGGTCCTTGCACTTGTCAGGGAGGTGCTATTCCACTAAGCCATCTCCCAAACCCCCTCAATGTTATTAAAGTCCAATATTTTGAAGAATCGCTTTTCTCAAGCTACATAGAACATTCTGTATTTTTACTAGTCAGGGTTTAAAATTTCTGATTCTGAAAGTTTCATGAATAAGTACTTCAGGGGCTGGGGAGATAGCTTGTGGATCTAAGTGCCTGGCAAGCACTAGGATCTGAGTTTGATCCCTGGTACCGCATGCTGTGCCAGCCCCAGACACCAAAGCCTGGTAAGGTGGTGCACACCTGCTATCTCAGAACTGGGGTGCTGAGTACAGGAGGATCCCTGTGAGTCAGAGCTGCACCAAATACATAAATAAATAAACAATTTAAAAAATTATAAATAATTATTTTAAAAGTCTGAGAGAAAGAAGTCTTCTGCTTTACAAGACGCTGACAAGTAACTACAGCGTGCTGAAGACAGAAGGTGCACCAGGGAGGAGCAGTGCCAGCCACCTTGGCCAGGCTTCAGGTGTGAAATGCTGCTGTCACTGAGCTCATGCCTTGACCAAGGCCTCCAGAGAGACAGTGTCACCCTGGAGCTCTGCTGTCTTCTTCCCAACATTCACATAAGCATACACATGTAAGAAGCTAAGACGAATCTGTAGAACTCTTACATCTAGTAATCTGGTAAAGAACCATGTGCAGTTGCAATGTTACTCTGGAAAACTTATTTTCAGGACCCTATAACTGACCGCCAGCCTGGTCACCTTGTCCCTGGCTGTAGCTTCTAGGCACAGTCATCCCACTGACAGGCTCCACCCCTCCTGTGGAGCATGTCCATCTGGGTGTAAACACGGGCAGGTGCCGGTTCAGCATTGTGGTAGACTCTGGCCTCCTTTTCACTGGAGAGATGACCTGCCCCGGAGGGAATTTTGCAGGGTGGGGCTTCGGATGCAGAGACCTGGAAAGTTTACTCCTTTGGGTCCAGGGCTGAAGGCTGTCAGCTCCACCAGTGTCCTGCTGATACACCCCATGGCTGCCTTATACCTGGGTTTTCTGTTTAATTCCAAGAAAAGAGAAGAGGCTGCCACAACCCTGCTAGGTTTGCTACCACATACAGAAGGAAGAAAACACATAGCCTCTTCAAGACCCACCAAGGAACAAGAGGTGTGAAACTGCACAGGGCATGTAAGTCAGCTGTAGCTGCTCTTCCATCAGCTTCACTGCCAGTAAGCTCAGTGTTTATTTATTTTTTTGTATTTTAGGGAAGGGTGTATAGGATGTTCAGGGTCTCACTATTAGATTGGACTTGTAGTGATCCACCTGTTTACAGTCTCCCGAGAGCTGGGATTACAGGCATGCTCCACCACCCTCAGTCTCAGTTGTCTTCTCAATAAGTCCTGGGGGTGGGGCCAGCAGGTCAGGCCCGGGGATCCAAGGCCCTGGCCCCTGAGCCTGCTTGCAGGTGCTTTAACTTCCTGAGTTATTTGGCCAGCCCTCACAGTGTTTAAAAGTGACTGATCTTGTTGGGAGAATCAGGGAAAAGGCAAGAGAGTTCAGAAGAGTCCCTGCACTCAGTGTCAGGTCCCTGCCAGAAATGATCAGTTAAAGACAGGGAAGCTCAGTCTTACACTGTACCTTGGATAAATGCACGGATGACCAATGCTCCTGACTCCATAGAAGAGAGCTTCTGTGATATCCTGCTAGGGACAAAAAGAGTAAGGAGGCTGAGTGTGTGGAAAATTGAATTAGAGCAGCTTAGTAGAGAGAGCTGTGGAACTTATGGTGCTCTGCTTTGTACTCCGTGCATGTCAAGCACACCCCTGCCAGCCTTGTGTTTTTTATCTCATTTCTCTCACTAGATTGCTCCCACTACCCTAGCCCTCTTGAGTCTGTCTCCAGCTCAGCTTCCTAAAGGTCAGATCAAGTTAAAGGTATAATTCCAAATTCATTGAATGCACCTATGGTGCAGGGTGCTTTATCTGCCTATCAATCTCATGGGTTTGTAGCATTATCACAATGCCTTACACAGAGAGCTAAACAGAGAAATTGCCCTGGACCCTAGAGTTATGACTGACCTCACACGGGAACAACTTGGATTGCTAAAGCTGAAGCTGTAGGTTTAACTCACAGCTGAAGTCTGAGTTGTGATCCACATGCTGCCTATCAATCTCAGTCTGTGCAGGTGTAGACAGACTTGCAATGCAGGAAAGCACATGCAAGTGTACATGAGTGTCAGTGTGAGCCACGGCTCCAGGTGTCCTGGGAAGAGGACTCTCACTCCAAACAATGATCACTTTTCCTTTCATGCTCCCATCCTGCAAGCCTGAGGTCCATGTGCATGGAGTCCACAGCATGAAATTGTGTCTGGTTATCTGGGCACATTTTCCAATGTTTTGGTGAGTGCACTAGGAAAATCATATGCGTCATGAGACAACCATTTTTATGGTTCTCAGGTAAGGCATGCTTTGGGAGGTTCAGAGCCCATTATAGGTATTGCCATTATTCCCTGTGGCAAAAGAAAGTCTTGTGTTTCAAGCAACTTGAGTTACAACCAGCCCTTGGGAATGAAGAATCCACTGGTCCAGGATCCACTGCACTGTTGCTGGCTTTCAGCCCACTAGCATTCTGTCTGGGCCTCTGGACAGAATGTCAGAACCTTCTAGTATCAAAGACTCACCTGTCCCCTGAGGCCCCTTGCAGGGCAGGGCGGGTCTTCACATAGGGGGGACATGTGCCCGAGCCAGGCCTGTATGTGCCTGGCTCCTGGTGACTCCCAGGCTGGCCACCTGGCCGAGTCAAGATTCTGCCCTTTATTCTACTCAGTGAACACATCATTACACTCAGCAAAATCCAGCAACAAATCCACTCCTCTCATGAAATTCAGCACAGGTTGAATTTGAAATATCCACCCTCTAGTGACTCATGGATCCCAAGTTTCATAGACAACTGAAGGACACACAGGCTGCTTCCACAGCATGGAGAGAAACTTATAGAAAAAAAGGCCACAGCTTAGCATTACGGAAAGAATTCAAAACAAATGGGCCATTTCGATTAAAGTGTCTAGCACAGTGTTGTGTCATTGTTTTTTGTTGTTTTTGTTGTTGTTGTTTGTTTTTGTTTTTTTAATTTATTTTTTATTTTATTTAAGTACAGGTATCAATCAGACAGTTTTAAGACACCTTAACAACACAGATTTGATAAATTAATACATTGCAAACTGTTTTCATACTGTTTTGGTATCGTACAAGGTGCATGCATGATATTATACTTACAGACATTATTATAGCAGATGTCTCTTATCAGTAAATTAAGTGTAGCTGTTTACTTATCTTATTTTTTATACCTGAATTATATCAAAAATTCAATAATTATTTTCCTAGTGGATGACCATAGTACTAGAAGCTGACAGAATATCCTGTCCAACCACCATTAGTGCAAATCTTGCTCTCATAGGATTATGTAGAAGCACAGCATTATCTATCCCAACTGTACTGTCTTTACACACACATCATGATTTTTTTCTTTCTATACCCCTTCCTTTGTCTACACCTGTTAAAGGTGGGCACTCCATTGTCATTCAACTAACTTAGGTGCTTGAACTCGACAACACAATCCAACACAATCCAGCATTCCACAACAATAGTGAATTATTCAAAGATGTTGTCGACCATAAAAAGCAGAAATACAAAAGGAAACGTACAACAACAACTAAAATCAACTAAGTCCGATAAGGCAAAGTGAATGGCATATGCTGCAGGATACTAATCAGCTTTTTTTCTGGATGATTAACAACCTAAGTTCACACAAATCAGAGTTGGAGAAATAGAAGAGCCACAAGGCCAGCCAACGTTTTGGCCCTAGCCTTTCAAGGTCAGCAAAGACTCAGGACATAGGAGAACCTGTACTGCAACATCATGAAACTCAGGTGAGCTCCAAATTCTCTGAACAAGGAGATTATGGAGCCACAGAGGAAAGAGATTGAAATTCTATAGTGTGCCTGGGGAGAATCACATGAAGAGAAAACTTTCTCTCAAGCTCTCACAGAGAGCAAATTGGTCAAGCATTGGCTGTGACTCATCCACATGGATGAGACAGACAAAGGATCTACAGAGTAATGTACAGGACTACAAGATAAACCCTGAGGGGACTTCACTGACCACATAAGAAATATAAAGTACATGTGTTCATATATAAGTCTTGCTCTATCTAGGTCTTAACCATCCAGCAGAAAAGTATAAAAATGAAGTATACATCACGGGGCCATAATATTAAGCTGAGCTGTTGTTTGTTTTTGTGGAACCAGGGATTGAACTTAGGCACTTGCTAGGGAAAAGCTTATTCCACTGAGCCACCTCCCCAGCCCTGTTACTGGTTTTAAGTCTTAACTTGGAGGACAAGGTGAATTGTGTCACACAACCTGATCTATTTGTTAAACAAATAGTCACAAAGTCCAGAACACCATTACAATTATTTTCCAAGCCTAAACATGCACATACACACAACCACAACCACAACCACCACCAGCAAAAACCCATTTCCAATGTTTACACTTCAGTTTGTAGTCTATGAGGGAGGAGACTGCCACTGTGTATTATTAATGATGTCCCACTTATGATCTCATCAGCAAAAAGTACTGCAGGGTGCTCACACCTCGCCCCTCCTGCTTCTGAGCTCAGGGTTCTTGTGGTTTTGATGCAAACTGTGCAGATGGCCATGTGGGAAACCTGCCTGAGTGTCTCCCTGCAGCCTAGAGCTGGTCTTTGTGGGGGCTGGGAGCACCTGACCTTCCGAAGGGATGGGGCCACTGTGCCCATGTGGCTAATGGGATAGCCCCATCTGGACTCAGCTGCCTCTGAGCCAAGAGACCAGGGTCCCAGCATGGATGGAAAGATCCCAAGCCAGGAAGCCTCTTCCCTGGAGAATTTCCTCACTGACCCTAAGGGTAGTTCTGTGGTCATTATAAGGCACACTCTTTAGCACCTCTGAGCAAAGTGCTCCTACTGCATTAAGGTAGAAGATTACCAAGCACACAGAGGGCAAAGCTGAGCACTGAGGGCTGAAAGCACATTTTCTCTACTATTTTGCCAGAATGTATGTATCACAACTCAGACTTCAGTTGTGAGTTAAGCCTAAAGCTGCAGCTTTAGTAACCCAAGTTGTTCATGTGTGAGGCCAGTCATAACTCGAGGATTCTGGCAAGAAGACCATAACATGGCTGAAGTTTGTCCTTTTGTGCTAATACCGGGGACATAACACAAGGCTTCTTGCAGTCTAGGCAATGCTGTTCCTCTGACTTACACCCTGAACCTAGTTGATCTTGATCCATAGTAGCAAGGCCAAACAAAGGGAAGGTGAGCTCTCATCACTTACTGATGGCATCTCTGCTGAAAGTGCTGGACTCTATGTGTCGACAGTGGGGAATTAATTCAATAAAAGTGAGAACCACTTGCATACTTTTTATAGGTATTTCCATCAATCAAAGGCTACTCCAGCTTTATCATAGAAATTTATGAATCAGAAGAGCATTATATAGTGTGAATCAACCTCAGAGTTGGAAAACCAAATTTTGTAGAAAAGCAAAATTGACTTAAGAAGAAACAGGACTATTGGAGATGGATTCCTAGGGAGGAAAATATATAATGCATAGTAGAAAGGACCAAGCTAAATGCTATTAATTTAAGAAATGTTTCACCTGCTATCTTTAAGATAACATTAAATGTCAACTAAACTGTCTAGTTATGGTAAAAAATATGATGCAACAGTTGTCTGGGGTGTACATTGATGCGGGGAACCACAGCAAGCTGAACAGCTGGGTGAGCACCCATGCTTCAGCTGCACCTGACCATCAATCACATCAGTGGCCAAAGCTGGTCACATGCAAAGCATAAAGCCCATGACAGAGGGAAGTGTAGGCTTAGAGCTTTGTTTCTTATGGTGCCAGTAATAATTGTCACAATCCAGATGGTTTAAAAAAAGAGTACTTTTCTCTCCAAGTTTTGCAGCCAGAAGTCCCAGATCAGTGTCCCTGAGTTGAATTCAAAATGCTGGCTGGTGAGCACTCCATCAAGCATGCTCACAGGGCATGTGTTCTTCACTTCCTCCAGCTTCCAGGGCCACCAGCACTCCTGGGCTTATGGTCTTGCTACTTCAATATTTGGCCTCATCTTTACAGAGGCCTCTTTGATTTTGTGCACTAGTGCTCCCTCTTTCCTCTTACTAAGGCACATGGAATTTAGGAGATACCTGGGGTTACCTGAAATAATAATGCATAATTGAAGCCCTTAACTTCATCATGTTGTCAAAGATCATCCACCCTCTCCAAAAATGTACATTAAAAGTTCCACAGAACTGAAGCTAATATCTTGAGGAAGGAGGCTTTATTCAGCCCATCAAACTTTATTTAATGGGCAACCTGGAAGGAAAGAAGGAAATGGAGAGTGCTAAACTCATGAACAATGTCATGTTTACCTCATCACATGATCGTAGCAAAAGTTGTCAGCTTTATAAGATTAGTTAAGACATCTGGGGTCTTGATCTAGCGCCAGCCTCCAAAATAAGTCGACAGTGAACAGTTTAGAGGGTTTTTTTTTTAATGTATTTGATACAGGGTCTCACTACTACCTTGGACTCTTAATGGCCATCCTGTTTTCAGCCTCCCCAGCACTAGGATTACAGGCAAGTGCTGAGCTATCTCACTTGCCCAGTGAAGAATTTAAGTAAAAGACACTGGTAGTATGATTTTTGGAGCATCCAGGAGGTCAGAACTCTCACTTAGAAATAAAGATGAATAGCTGTACCAGACAGCCTGCATTTATTTGTTTACAATCAAAGCAAGGGGATACTGAGGCCAGGTGGGGACTGAGCAGGACCTTTGGAGTCAGTTCAAAGACATCTGCAAGCAACACTTTTGCAAAGCAGGAGAACTTTTCTGCTCTCTAAGGTTGGCAGCTCTGTTGCTCTACAATAGGGTTGTCAGCAACCCACATGCTGGCTGCCTCCACTGGGGTGTCATCTTAACTTCAGAGCACCATGAAGAACAGCTTTTCCCACAAAAGCCAGAGGGCATGTGTTCAGTTACTTAACCCTGGACAGCCTGGTATTCAACAAGCGCTGGTGTGGACAACTACTTTATATTTTATCTGATCACTGACTTCTGAATCTTTAAACACAATGTAGATGGCCATCAGAGAGCCTGGCTTATGAGTGTCCTACTTAGAAGCATTGACCAACTGTTTCTTCTAATTAGAGAACCCTTAAGTTTATTAGCTAGTTTTAATATAATTTTGACCTCATAGATTTGTCCATGTTTAAGGGCATGTTTTAAAAGATTTATAGTTTATTATAAATATTTCTGCCTAAAAAGTACAAATGATTTGTCTTTCTTGAAATTAAGTCAGCAGAGCACTGAATGATACTGAAGGCCAGGGCTGGTGCTGTTTTCTGCCTA
>PVKA01005183.1:76614-92774 GCA_004027165.1 Ctenomys sociabilis | reverse complement strand
CAAGAGTTCCTCCTACTTTCTCTTCCAGGAGATTGAGTGTTTCTGTTTTAACGTTTAGATCTTTAATCCATTTTGACTTTAACTTAGTGCATGGTGATAGAGCTGGGTCAAGTTTTAGTTTTCGGCATGTAGAAAGCCATGTTTTCCAGCACCATTTGTTAAAGAGGCTATCTTTCTCCCAGTGAGCTTGTGTAGCCCCCTAAAGTTTCCTTTTGTATGTGATAATATTCAGATGCCAAATATGTATCCCAGTGAGCTTCTGAAGTAGGATGTTTGATAGACAAGTATGAACTCCAAGGAAGAGATCTGGGCTGGAGAAATCACTTTAGGATTTGTTGGAGTGTACGTAGTATTTAAAGCCTTGAGATAGGATGAGCTCACTAAGGAAGTAAGGAGAGAGAGAGAGAGAGAGAGAGAGAGAGAGAGAGACAGAGACAGAGACACAGAGAGAGACAGAGATACAGAGAGAAGGATCAAGAAATTAGTTCAGTGAAGCCCCACTGTTGAAAGGTGAGATAAAGGATGAGGCAATGAAGGGAAGAGAAGCAGAAGAATGTGGAGCTCTGGTGGCAAACTGAAATAATAGACTCAGGAGGAAAAAATACTACATGATGTCAACTGTTGATGATAAGTATAAGCAAGTCTGTGAGAAATGACCATTTAAACCAGCAAAATGGAAATTAGTAGAGCAGTTTCAGGGAAGTGGAGAAGAGTAAAGATCAAGTGTAATGAGTTTACAGGATAACCAGCAGAAGGAATTGAGGGTCACAAACATGGTTAATACATTTCTGGAGACTATCTATGAAAGGGAATTAGTTGCAGGGTGTTATAAGAGTAAGAGCAGGTTTTAAGATGGGATGAAGAGCAGCATGTTTGTGTACTGATGGGAATATCTAGTAGAAATGGGGAAATGATGATGTAGGAGAGAGAAATGATAGAACTCTGTCCTGAAGTCCATGAAGGAGAATGGGCTGAATGCATTTTTATTGTTTTTTTTTTTTTTTTTTTTGATACTTGAGATAGAACTTGGGACCTTGCACTTGCCAGGCAGGTGCTTAAGCAACTGAACTGTATCCCCAAACCATGAGTGCATAATTTGAGGGATTTTTGTGAGCTAGGGGCACAGACAGTTCATCTGCAGCAACAAGAAGGAGCATGGTGTGTGCTTGCAGATGGTTTTAGCTGCTTATGGGCATAAAGGTGGAAGGCACTCAGCAGATTGCTTCTTTTCCACAGAAAGGCATCATAAGCTGAGGCTAAAGATGAGGGAGGTACTGGAAGCAGAGGAAGAAGGGAAGATATTGTGTGCTTACAAGACTGGGAGAGTAAATGAATTGGTAAATGTAATAAAGTGAGTAGCATCAGGGTCCCATCCGAGGGTGTTGGTCATGGGCCTAAAGTGACACCAGGGGGCATATGGCATGTTCTCCCTAGGCACATCTAGTTGCACAGTGCAAGTTCAGAGGAGGCACAAAAGTTGATTAAAACATCGTGAAGCCTTTGCCAGATGGGTATGATCAAACAAGATAAGGGCTAAAGGAGTCACTGACATGCACAAGACAGAAATGGTAACAATAAGCTATGGAACCTGCATTATATGATAAGAGTGAAGACGGCAGAAGAAGAAATGATGAACAGGTGATAGCATCAATGAACTGCATGTCTTGGTAGGACTGAAGCACTGCTGGAGATGAAGAATCAGTAAAAAAATGAGCAGTGCTGTTGGGATGTGTTAAATTCAGACTGGGGCACCAGATGTAGTCACTAGCTCTATGGTATCATTAGCATAATGTGGAGATGGGGAAGAGAACAAGTAAAGGAGCTGATAGGTAGGTGTAGGCAGGATCACCTAGTCATGTTAATTGTTGAAACCATGAAGAATTAAGACAGATGTAGTGCTGGGGATAGTGCAAGTGTGCCTAAAGCTAACATATACACAAACTCAGGGGGCTGTTGTTGATGGAAACAAGGAGTGGGCAGTAAGTGATCTATGAGATTAAAATGAGGTAGTTTTGATGGAGGGAAGATTGGCCTGGAAATGACAATGAAGATAGGATAGCCTGACCCTTTTCCAGGTTATCCAAAGAACATGGAGGGTTTGGTAGGAAAACAAAGAGATACATTGAAAAAATAAGAAATAAATCTCCGTGAAAAAAGAACCATCACTACTGAAGAAGACAACAGAGGAAAAAGCATTCTTGGGAGAGCTCACTTCCAGTGGGAAACAAGAGAGGAAAGAAAGTTTAAGAGAACAGCACAAGGGGCCAGGGAGATGGCTCAATGGAATAAGCCCTTCTCTGGAAAGCACAAGGGCCTGAGTTCGATCCCTGGTTCTATAGAAAGAGAGAGAGAGAGAGAGAGAGAGAGAGAGAGAGAGAGAGAGAGAGAGAGAGAGAGAGAGAGAGAGAGAGAGAGAGAGAGAGAGAGAACAGCACAAGATGATAGGAAAAACCATTAAAGGAAACAGGAGCAGACCTTGAGGTAAAATGCTAGGTTCACTGGGCGATGGCAGCAGAATATTGTTTCCATGTATTTGGGGTTGTGCTTCATATCACACAGTTTTAAAAAGAATTTAAGAGAATGGTAGCATGAGACAGTGTGACTCTGCGGGGTCTATGAGAGAGGGGTCAGCAGCAGTCACATGGGATTCAGCATCCACAAGGATATGACACAGAAGCTCATTTTATCAGTCCTCCATAACGTGGAGACTATCCAATAGACCTGTGCAACAACTCTTGTCTTGAATTCTGTATTCTTCACATAACCTTTGGACCTTGAGTTGGATTTCTAACTTATTTTTTCTTCTGGAAGAAAAATGCTGGCTGGCTGGCAGTTCTATTGCTCAGTGTAAATTAATTTACTGTATTCTCATTTAATCAGTTAGGCTCCTGCAAATTTAGTTAGCATGACTCACTCCCCTGAAGCCTTATCACCTCTGTGTGAATGCCACGAAAATCAACTTTCTGAATTTGTTAAGCTGAGGACCAGACTGCTGGCACTCATGGTGACCCTGGTGACGCAGCTTGGCCTGAAGCAATTGCATTTGCTTTCCCCATAGATTTACCTTAATACTATTCACTAAGAGTGGGTCATCAAAGAATGAGACAAAACCACTTGCAGGTGCCCTGTTGTTTGCACAATAAACATTGGTGGACATCGGAATCTTTACTGTTATGTAAATACAAGATGAAGTACAAAAGACAATCTGGTTTGATCAATATTTCAGTGAAGTTCATATACCGTCTCAATTGGCTAGCATTATCTTAGCAAAACAGAGACAGCTAACAGAATTCAAAGAGTGGTAGTTTAATGTTTTCAGTTCAGAAATGCCATAATTCGTCCAGCTACTACCCAAGCATTAGGGAGCATGCCTGGACCTGTGTTTCAAAGAAAAACTTCTGGGCTGAAGTTAAGTGTGAGCAACAGCTAAGTCCAACTAAATAGGACTTGTGTGAATGACTATTCTGATTCTTGGAGTCTCAAATCCCCAGTACTGTAGTACGATGAGAACATTATGCATTCTTCCCTTGTAAAAGGAGAGAAAGGTTCATTTCTCATCTCGAGCATCAAATTTTGCAAAGTTGACAAAACCAGTCACTAGAATTTCTCATACTACTGAGGAAAGATAGGTGTTTCAGTCTTTCTTCTGACTCTCTCTCTCTCTCTCCTCTCTCTCTCTCTCTATCTGTCTGTGTAGAGCTTATATTTTGTTGGATTAAAAATAAAATCATGAAAAGGAGAACAATAATTCTGCAGCCAAAATGAGGCTAAGAAGGATATAAACAAATGAAAGAGAAAAACGCCCTTGATTCTTTCCAAAATTCCATTAGCTGCTGATGAAATTCAAGTGAAAGAAGAAGAGGATTGGGGCTGGGGAGATGGCTCAGTGGAATAAGCGCTTCCCTGGTAAGCACAAGGGCCTGACTTCAATTCCCAGTTCTTCAAAGAAAAGCAACAAAAAATGCATACTACCAAGATTGTTTGACCAAAACTGGCATTAAAGATGACAATTAGGAATTAGGAGAGGGCAACAGCAAATTGGCCTTCAGAACAAATCTAGCTTGTCTGTATCCTGAAGGAATTCATAAAATTTCAGGCAGAGATAATAATTTGGAAGATAAATTTCATAACTCAAGCATCATTTGCAATTTTAATTTTGAGTTCTATCTTATAAAATGAATAAATATTAAGTATCTATCTGAAACAGCTGAAAAAGAGCAAGAGGAAGACATTATTACAATATTAAGTCTACAATTAGATAACTGGAAGTGCAGTATATTTAGATATTAAAATATGACTGGTAAAAATTAAAAATTCTCAAGAATGGTTGAGTTATGGACTGAGTATAGTTAAAGCAGGAATTATTTACTGGAAACTCAAGCAGAGGAAATATCCCAGAATAGAAATTAAAGCATCTTTTTTTTTTTTTGTATTTAGTACAGGGTCTACAGGGTCTCACTAAATAGATCTGACTCACAGTGATTCTCCTGTTTTAAGCCTCCCAAGTGCTGGGATTACAGGCTCATGCCACCACACCCAGTCTCAATTGCTGTCTCAGCATGCCTCAGGTGCGGGGCCATCACAGCATGCTGGGGATTGAACCCCAGCCACTGCTCTCTGCGTAAACAGATGCTTTAGTCCGCTGATCTATCTGGCCAGTCCTACAAATCAAAACAAAACAAAAACACTAAAAGAGATGGAATACATCAGAGAAAAATTGTAGCACATAGGATTAATCCAGTTCCAAGAATTTATCAGTAGTCAGGATCCTTTTAATTTTCTGTTGTCACCATTTTTAAGGTGACATCCTCAGTTTACCTCACCATCCCAAGGATTGTGCTCCAAACTTCTTGTCTATGACCCAGTCAGCTAAAGCAAAGCAGTGGAATGAAGAATTAAATGAACACATCTAGTTTTTTCAGTTCTCTCTGAGGAGGCTTTGTAGAAGTTCTGTATCATAAGAATCAAGATTATTAAATAGAAATTACCCATATATATTCACTTGCTTCAGGACAGGCTAAAACTATAATGTTAACTCCAGGCATCATTGCACTCTGCTGAAATTTAAAGTTTGGTCCCCAAATAAAATGGGAAAACAGACTTAGGTTAGGCAATTAGGAGTCTCTTTAGCAACTAAATATTCTTAGGCAAACTGACATTTTCAAGTATGAGAACAAATATATACTATACATTTTATTATTTATTAGCTCTCTTTGAAATACTCAAAGGGATGCCAACATTAAGAAGTAATACAATAAAGACTAAAAATGTTTAGACAAGGTATCATTTCTGTATCTTGTATTATGAATAACTTCTATGAAGACAACAATATGCAATGTATTAATTATTGAAACTGTACTACGAACCTGTTTTGAAACTGTCTCATTGTTACTTCTTTCTCAATGAGTTTTTATTAAATTGAAAAAGAAGTAATACAACAAAGAGAAAGTAATACAATTCAATAAAGCATATAAAGAACCCCAGTGGTGTACCAGTAAATGGTTAACACTTGACTTTTGGGGGGGGCTTGCTGTGCTTGATATGTATCACAGAAATCACTTCTACCACAACTGACATTAAACTAACAAAAGCATGTCTCTAAACACAGTTGTTATTCAATGTAAGCTGGTGTTGCACAGCCCAAAAGGCAAAAACTTCAAGGAAGTCTAAGGAATTGCTAGTGCTTATGTCAATAACGATTAATAAGAATCTTGAATTATAAATCCCAAAAGATTACCTTAAGGGTGGAGATAAGGTGGCAGGCCAGAAGAGTTATTGACAGCATGCTAAGGATCATATTTGGATGGAGAAGTATATTAGTTCTACATATTTATAGAAGAATATAAAGTTAAGTGGTTAAGAATTTAAGGTAATTACTATGAAAATAGAAATAGCAGATCTAACTTCCAAAGCACTGGATAAAATAGGACAAAAATAACCTTACAGGCTAGCCAAATATCTCAGCAGATTAATGTGTCTGCTTAGGCAGATGGAGGGGCCAGGGGTTTGATCCTGGGCCTTCCGTGCAGGTCCCACCCCTGGGGTGTACTGAGATGTCGATTGAGACCGGGCATGTTCCTGTGATTCCACCACTTGGGAGGCTGTAAGCAGGATCGGTACAAGTCCAATCTACACAGTGAAACCCTGTACACCCAGTATACCCTGTCCTAAATATAATAAATATAATAAATAAATAAATAAATAAAATCACCTTACAAATGCAATTGTAGACATTCTCATTTGGGTTGGTCAGTACTTCAAAACAGCCTTCATCTGCATGGGAGATGACCCCACCCGAGGAGTCTGCACCCTTGCAGTATAGATGCCAAAGCTTACTTTTCTTACATCTCTTCCAGCTAGCACACAGATGTGTAAACTGGACATCATCAGATGTGGACTTGTAACACCAGAAACTAGAAGAAGAAAGCAGAACCATGCAGCCATTCTACCAAGGGGCATAGTTAATGCCTCTAGCTTGCCAGAGGGTGTTATGGTAGATGCACCCAATGCTCCTGGCTGCAGTATACTAATTCAAATGTGATTCCCTATGTAGACACCAAACTTGGGTCTTTCATCCTTTAAGAGAAACTGTGATCTAACTGAAAAAACCTGTGTAGATTTATTCGTTGGTTTATATTAGTCTAAATGAGCCTATGTTAAAAAAATTATCATATGAAGTTAATAAGTGACATGCACAGACATAAAGTAAAAAAAAAAGATAGTGCCTTACTCATTTTCCTTGTTTCTGGGAGAAAATTCGCATTACCGGCAAATTATAAGAGGAGAGGTTTATTCTGGTCCACATTTTAGAAATATTGGCCCATGTTTGACCCATTTAAACACAGAAGCAGCATAGCGAAAGGGTCTGGGAGGAGGAAGATGCCCAAGTGATGGTGGCTATGAAGCAGAAAGAAATAACTGAGGAGCTAAAAGGGAGACACACCCTTTCAGGTCACAGCCTCAGTGACATGCGTCTTCTGATGAGGCCTCACCTTCCAACAGTGCACTCAACACCAAGCCCACCAGGGGCTAAGTCCACTTATGAGTATACTTTCCTCATGATCCAGTCACTCCCATAAAGCGCTGCTCGAGACCATGAGAGCTCAGGGGGACATTCTTGATGAAGGTACTTTGATCATTAGGACTTTAGACAAAAAATGACAAACAACCTGAATGACAATAGCAAAACTGCTTAGTAAATAAAATCTTTGGTGGCTGGCAAAAAGAGTAAGGAAAAATGAGTGGTGTGAGTGTTCAGTAAAGAAGAAATCTTGAAAATTATCAGATGAATAGCCCACAATCACCATTTCTATTCAACATAATATTTGAAATGTTACCTAGAGCAATAAGGCCAAATAGATATATCCGTGCATATATATATATATATATATATATATATATATATATATATATATATATATATATATATATATATATATAGAGAGAGAGAGAGAGAGAGAGAGAGAGAGAAGTACTGAAATTATTATTATTTGCAGATGACATGACATTCTATACAGATGACCCCAAAAATTCCAATAAAATTTCTTAAGATTGAAAATCAACTTCAGGGGCTGAGGAGATAGTTCAGTAGAATAAGCATTTGCTGGGCAAGTGCAAGGGCCTTAGTTCAGTCACTGGTTACACACACACACACACACACACACACACACATACACACACAGAATCAACTTCAGAAATGTAGTAGGATATAAAATGAATATGGAACAGCCAATAATAATTATGCATGCTGCTAATGAACTCAATGATCAAGAGATTGTGAAAACATTACCATTTATGGTAGTGTTGAGAAAAATGAAATACCTAGTTACTCATGTATCCAAGGAAGTGAAAGACCTCTACAAAGGGAACTGCAGAGAACAACAGCATCTTAAAAAGGAGATTGAAGAGCGTAGAAGAAAATGCACAAATATTCCTTACTCATGGACAGGCAGAGTAGATATTCTAAAAAGGGCCATATTTCCTAAACTGTTACATAGATTCAATGTAGTCTTAATCAAAGAAAAAAATCATAAAATTCATATGGGACTAGAAGTGATGCAGAATAGCAAAAGCAATCCTGGGCAGTGAAAGCAAAACCTGATGTCAAGCTGTACTATGAGGCAGCAGTAATAAAAATGGCCTAATAGTAGAGCAAAAATAGACATGTAGATCAATGGAACAGAATAGAGGATACATCCTCAGACACATTCAACTATGGAACAAGCGTTTTCCTGGCAAGCACAAGGGCTTGAGTTCAATTTCCGGTTCTGCCAAAAAGTAAAAAGGACAACGAGTAAATACATAATTGCTCCTTAGCCTTCATGACATTCCAGAAAGCCATCCAGACTCTCCTGGAGCAAAACACATGCCTCTCTCCATAGCATTTAAAATTTTTTCTTTGTCTCATCTGTCTTTTCCCTGCTAGACATAAACTTGAAGAGGGCACAATGTATACCTGTCTCGTTGGTCCCCTCACTGCCTACTTAGTAGGTACTCAATAAATACTTTTTGAAAGGCTACTCTAATTGAAAATGAATGAATAACGTTTGGAAGACCAACTGCCTTTTTCAAGCAATACATTTAAGCATGTAGCATGCGCCCTTTGCTGCAAGATGTGGGGGCTGAAGTTGGCCCAGAAATTCTAATTTTTCCCAAACTCCCAGCTCCAAGCTGCGTCATTTTTTCCTGCAGATCCCAAGACATGTCTACAGAGTCACCCTGCCACCTTTTGGCTAGCCCAAAGAACTGCACCTGCTCTATGCCTTGCTTGACAGAATAAGCCCAAGTTAACTTGCTTTAGAGCCATGAGGCCCAAGCCTGGGAGGTGGCTCAGTGGAATAAGTGCTTTCCTGGCAAGCTCAAGGGCCTGAGTTCAATCCCCAGTTCTGCCAATAAAAAGAAAGAGCTACAGAGCCATGGGGTGGGTGAGGAGATGAGAAATATATAATTGCACATATTATTAACTACAGGAGTGTGGGATAATATGAAGGGGAACAGACACATGGGCAAGTGAGGGTCCTTTGTCCTTCTTGATTTTCCTTGGAGCAAATCATAGTGTGGCTGCCCTCTGATAGCTCAGCCCAACAGGAAATGGGAATACAGCATGCACTGCTGTCCTTACACAACAGCAGGAGCGTGTGTGCTCTGGCTCACATGGGGGTGCACGAAAGGATAGGAGTAGTAGGCTAATTTGTGTGGCTTCAATTGTTCACAATACTGAGGCTTGCCTTTTGTCCAAACCCAGACTGCTATCCAAACTAGTAAGTCATTCAAAGTGACTTATTTCCTCCAAATTAAACATTTGAGTTTCCTTTTATATTAACACTCATTGACATTTATCAAAAGCTTATATTGTGCCAGGCAGTTTAAACATAGCAGTGAGCCCAGACTTTATTGCAGTCCTGTGATGTAGGCACTATCAGCCTTTCTGGAAGGGCCCTAATGGCGAGAAGCTCAGTGTCAGGAACAAGACTGCTCACCTTTGGATGTGGTGATGTTGTCTACCAGCGGTGTAATGCTGAGCACCTTACTTAATTTTTCTGCACCTCTCTTTTCTTATCTGAAACATGGAGATTCCAAAATAATTTTCTTTGTTAGATTAATATGAATAATTAATGTGTTAATGGAAATATTGAGAAAAGTGCATAGTGCACATGAGGGAATCAGTACATGTTAGGTATTTCATATAGATGACCATACTTGGTTTCCAGCTATTTACTAATGCTTCCATATGTACTGGGTGGTATAGATGATGCAAAATGGCCTTACTTCTGACCCTAGTACACACTCATGTCTGCTGTGCTGTTCTGCATGCTTTAATCTTGCATTACATCTGCTTCTCTTACAGCAGAAGTCTCAACTGACTCTGCACAGTGATATTCTGAGATCATTTTGCTAGCCGTGGTCTTAGCTGAATCCTGGCAAAAATAACTCTTCAATAGATACTTGTGATTTCATTCCTCATGAGGAGATTATGCAGGTACACTGTGGAAATGAGCTCTCCTTTTGATATTGATGAAAGTGCTGGCACAAAGAAGCTTTTAACAACATGGTTGTTTGCATGGAGTAGCTTTGGGAACATGATGTAGTGCACTAGAACAGGAGTTTTAAGCCAACCAGATCTGGATCCAAACCCCAGCTCTACTATTTGGCCCCAGACCAGGCTTTTCTTTTGTCTGACCCTCAGTTTCCCCATGTTAGAAATAGATATTATAACAACTACTTCACAGACTTGGTGAGAGAAAAGAGACTGTATCTACAGATATATATCATACATATATATACACGTATATAATATACATATATTAATAGAATATGTATCAAAGGAGTTGACAAAGTACATGGGTTGAGAATAAAATGTCTCTCCCATCATGAGTTTAGCTGGGTTACAAGAAGGTGAAAGTTCCAGGGAAAATCCAAACAGAAAGCCAGCATACAGCAGGACAAGAGGGGAAGGTGAAGAGAAGCAGAATGGAGGTGCAAATAATGTAATTTGGGGCTCAAGTCAAAATCCGAGTGAGAGTTGTGTTCTTACTGCAGAGTCACCCAGGTCTTCACACTGCTAGCACCATCTGGAAGAAATACATCGATTGCAAGCTGCAGTTCCGGTGATAATGCTGTCCCTCAGGGCAGGGTTAAAGGAAAAGGCAGGTGGAACATGTCTCTCCAGCTTGCTACTCCTCTTGCCTTAATAAATGTCAGCTCCAAAACTTCTCTTTTCTGGAAGCTGAGGACCATCTGCCTTGGAAGCAAAATGAAAATAAATTAGTATCTTTTCAGATGCTTTCTTTATCATCTAGTGGTATGGAACACTGCTAGGGTGGGGCTAATTCTAGACAAAACTTGCTCTTCTCCCTGAACCATGCTTGTGTTGTTTAGTCTGACTAGACCTCAGAGTGTATCAGAAAGAGACTCAGTTAGCACCAAACAGAGCAGGAGAAAACTTTACCCTATAACCTAAAGTTGCCCAAATTGGATTGACACAAATAAGAGTTCAAGCAAGATAGCAGCTTTGGAGAGCTGGTGCTGTATCAGATGCAGTGCTGGGAGCTGAGATAGCTAGATTTATAACTCCTCAGATGTGAGCTTCTGCAATATTTGGTTTCTCTGGCTTGCTGTGAAATGAGTTGGAGGCTTTAGTTTTCAAGATAATGTGAAGCTCCATTTTCAGCATCTAACGAGTGTTTCCCAAGTAAACACAAGCTACCTGTCCCAGCAAGGATCAATGCTGTAATAGAAACGCTTGTTATGACTCCTCTATGCAAATTACAGTCACAGAAACCTGCCTTAGGGATTTTTCATAATAGCATTGCACCTAAAACTAGAGCTGGTAAAAAATACTCTTGAGTAAGCTGGGTGTTGGCAAAGAAGCATTTCCTGCACACCTACCATGTCTCTTCTGAACATTTGGTTAGGCATTGTAAGAGATCCAGTGTCTTCTGCCTTCTCCACCTCATCACCGAGCCTGTAAAGCAAAGAAACAATTTATGAACTAGACAAGAAAAGCTGACGAGCTGAATTCCATTCAGAAACCATGGTGGATTGAAATGTGCACACTGAGAGATTGGGGGGATTGGTTAAGTGGTAAGGGAGGAAAACAATCGGACCATTTGACTACTGCCTAAGAACCATGGTGGGGAGAGATTTTGGTGGTCTGCGTAGTGTGCAAAGGACAGGATAAACTTTGGGGCTAAGGAGACTGGGCAACAGAGAACAACCTAGATGGAGACAAGGTCGGATGGGGAAATACCAACCAGTTCCTCCCTCTAACCTCATCTTTTACCAAGCTTTTGGTACCAAGGTAGATAATGGAAACACCTCATATAGTCTCAGATCCCCAATGCTGTCTTCACTTCATGCACTCAGGGAAGAGATGTCCTTTTCCTTATTGCTCTGAAATCATCAAAGGCTAGAATGATTTTTTTACCATTTGATATTCATCAAAAAGGTGATGAAAGAGAAAGAATTGCATGTAGGAAGGTTTCATAGGCCAGTCTTCAAAGTGGCATATGTCACCTCTGCTCACATTCTATTTGCCATAATGCATTCATATAGTGCCACGTCTGAGAAGTGGGCTTGGGCCATTTGTAGAATAAGCAGAGGAAATGGAAGATGGTGGTGAGCACTTGGCCTCTGGCACATGCTTTGGTGACCACTATGCTCCATCTCACTGATCACAGAAATTTCTCTTCACATGGCACTGTGCCACCTCTCTCAAGGTCTTGGTAATGGCTGTGCTGCTTGTGCTATGGAGAAGGCTATGGACTGGCTGACAAGAAACCCTTCCTCCAGAAAGGCAGTCCATTGTTCTCACTTAAAGGGAATCTCTCCATCTATCACATTTCACTCTTGTGTCTTCTTCACAGCAGTGCAAAGGCAGGGGCAGAGTTGCTTGAAGTTACTTTATTGTCCTTTTTCTCTTTCATGGAGGCTCAGGAAATCAAAGACTTTGGGTAGCCTGTTCATGCTCAGCATCTGGAATGATGCTGGATTTTGCTAGCTGATGTTAAAAAGTAGTTAAAGGGATAGAAAAAAAATAATTTCCAGCAACAGAATATATAATAAGGCCGGTGGCACTTACAGTGGTAATACTTAATGTGTATGCAGTATTTACTATAAGCTGGATTCTCTTCTAAACACTGTGTGTTACATCCATTATCTCATCTAATCCAGACAATGATTCTATGGCACTGAGACACTTAGTACAGCTATTCTATAAGTAAAGAACTTAAGGCACAATGAAAGTAAACAACATGTCCAAATGTCTTGAACTAGGAAGTACACAGGTAAAAGAATTTGGCTCCAGGGGCCGGGGAGATGGCTCAGTGGAATAAGCACTTCCCTGGCAAGGGCAAGGACCTGAGTTCAATCACCAGTTCCATCAAAAACAAACAAACAAAAATCCTCTCAGCCTGGGCAACTTAGTGCCTTAGTAGACATTGTCCCAAAATTAAAAAAAAAAATAAGAAAAGGTCTGGGTATGCAGCACAGTTCAATTCCACAGTACAAAGAAAAAAAGGAACAAAGGAAAGCAAGAAAGAGGATCAGCCAGACAGCTCAGTAGACTAAAGTGCCTGCTTAGGCACCTGCAGGGACTGGGGCTGGATCTCCCACATGGTGTGCTGGCCCTGCCCCAGGGTGTGGTGAGACAACCAATGAGACTGAATGTGGTAACATGTGCCTGCAGTCCCAGCGCTTGGGAGGTTGAAAACAGGAGCATTAGTCTGAGTCCAATCTGTGTAGTGAGACCCTATAGATCCTGGACTGAATACATAAAAAAGAAAGAAAGAGAAGTAATGTACTTCTCTAGCTTATATTTATTTATGATTTTTTCATGGACTCTTTAAGCTACCTGAGATTTATTTTGATTTAAAGATATGATAACAGTCCAACTTCATTTTATCCTAGTTAAGCAAAAAGCTTTTAAAGATATGGCAATGGGGCTGGGGAGATGGCTCAGTGGAATAAGCGCTTTCCTGGCAAGCACAAGGGCCTGAGTTCAATTCCCGGTTCAAAAAAAAAAAGAATTTGGCTCAAGATCAGTTATGGCTTCTATCTTGCTGTCTCTCCAAGGCCTCATATGCTTATAGGAGGGGTTTTGGTGAGTGACGGGATTATGGGGGTGATGCTGGAAAAGGGCATGTGATACTGGATTAGTTTGTGGATTGCTTTAGTATGGCTGTGGGTGATGAATTTACTGATGATCGAATATGCATCCTGAGTGGGGTGACACCAACCAAAATGCTTGTAGCCTGAATGAAATAAAAAGGAAAAGAAGAGGAATGATTTACTGCTTCCTGTGTGCTATGCCATTGACTGTTTCTCCTCTGTATGCCCCTCTGTCATGCTGTCCTGCCTTAGAACAAGCTGACTGTGGACTGAAACCTTTAAAACCTGTAATGTTAAATGAGGCTTTGCTCCTTGAACTTATGGCGTTGCATATTTTGTCTCAGAAATGAAACAGTTGGGGCTGGGGAGATGGCTCAGTGAAATAAGCACTTCCCTGGCAAGCTCAAGGGCCTGAGTTCAATCCCCAGTCCACAAAGAAAATGATGAGACAGTAACTGACACAGGATTCATGTTCTTAACCCAGTACAGTGTGCTCCTCCTTACCTTGTAGGAGAATGGTAAAAGCCTGGCCATGGGTACTGGTGGTAAAATGCAGAATAAACTAGAGACAGGGACAACGGGTCTGGGGTGTTTATCAGAGAGGTGGCTTATTCCTTTGGTTAGGAAGAAAAAGAAGACTATATGTATATTTATAAATAATCTATAAATGTACTTTAAATCTAAGCCATAGCACTCAATCCATGTCCCCAAAATTAACCCACTTTTCCCTCTCTCTTTAGAAAGATGTTCTAGGACACAATGAGAGAGAAGATGAAGTGGGAATGATTAGTCAATAGGTGTCTTGATAACAAAGCAGAGTGTTATATTCAGGAGAAGAAAAGGCTACATAACAAGCCAACACCCATTATTCTCAAAGAGTTGATTTATAAAAGTTGAGTCATCTCCATCTGTCTCCTCACTGTAGCTACAAAACAAAAATTAGTATTAAAATGGAAATTCTTGTGCTTGGTGTGGAAAAGCATGGGCAGTAAGGAAATATGTGATGCATGACTCAGATGCGAAACCACAAAACGTAAATTCTAAGGGAGAAGTTATATAATCTTATCTGGTACCTCTTTTGCTTAACTGCTAATTGTCAAAGGGTCTCCAACCTGGTGCTGGTACTTTTATTCTCTGAGGGAACTCTTACCTTCTCCCTGCATCACTGCTTCTATGCCCTGACTTCAGTTTCCATTAATATGCTGATAAAACCCAAATTTATGTAGCCACACTCCCAGGTATACCTTCTTAACTGACATTATACCTTTGAATGTGTAAAGAGTATATCAAATTTAATAAAAGAAAAGTACAACTTTCATACTTTACTTGCAAAACTGGCTCTTCTCCTAGTCTTCCCATGTCAACAAATGGCATTACGGTGTGTTTTGTTTCTCAGTCCTGAGGTTCACAAGTAAAGCTTATTCCTTCATATGTCTCTCATTCCTCTACCCCCACTCAATATCTGAACCATCATCAATCTTGCCAGCTCTACCTACTAAACATGTCTCAAATCAGTTTACTTACTGAAACCATCATCTGATCAGCTAGTTACCTGTTTTTGTTTTATTCAGAAGTTATTTTGGGAGTGTTATTTTATTTTTTTTATGTTTTGGTGGTAGGTTTATTTATTTATTTAGTTAGTTTAGGTTGTTAATTTTAAAGAAAAAATAAAGTGATTAATAATGGTTAATATGTGTATTGTTTTCTTGAAAATAGTTGTTCTGCAGGCCCAGCATGTGAGTGAGACCATCCGGGGCCTCCAGACCTTGAAGTGACCCAGAAGCGACCCAAAGCGCAGGCTCAGCTTGGAACCCTTCAGCAGAACCCCGTGCAAAGAGGATAGAGACAAGACCCACCCAGCTGATTCAGGAGCAGAACATCTTGCTAGTGTGACACAAAGGGTTCATCTGCAAGGCTGCAGCAGGAAAAAGTGGAGCACAGCAGCCAGAACAAGCCACACCCACCTGGAGGAGTCTGAACTTCATAGATCCGAACCTGGTGCTAAGGTAATAACTCTAACATCTACAGCAAAAGTAAAAAAATCAGTGGTATTCCAAAGATAAAGAGAAGAAACAAAAAGCAGTCTCAGGCCCTGAGTCCATCCAGTACAAATGCAGAAGACACTAGCATAGAGGAAATTGGAAATCACACACCTGAAATCTTGGAAATAATAGCATTGGAAATAAAGAAACAACTCCAGAAAGGTATAGAAGAAATCAGATCAGAAATAATTTCTAAAGTAAAAAAGGCAGCGATAACTATAATCAAAGAAGTACTAAGTGCTTCTAAAGAATACACTGATGTAAAAATAGAGTAGAATATAGAGATGATGGAACCCCTGAATAAGCAATATAGGAAAGAAATAGAATGTACGAAATGATCCAAAGTGATATACAGGAAATTAAAACCTCAATCACAAGCTGGCAAATCCATTTGAGTGAAACTGAAAATAGACTTTCTGACCTTAAAGACACCATTGCAAGGCCAGGAAGATGGGATAAGTGCTTCCCTGGCAAGCACAAGGGCCTGAGTTCAATCCCTGGTTCCACAAA
>PVKA01005183.1:62952-76514 GCA_004027165.1 Ctenomys sociabilis | reverse complement strand
AACTTCCCAAATATGGGGCAACAATCTGATATTCAAGTAATTGAAGCATAAGAACTCCAAATAACATCAATCCATTTGAAACCACTCTCAGACATATAATTATCAAGATCCCAGAAGTTCAGCACAGGAACAGTATACTAAAAGCCTCTAAAGAAAAGCAACACATCACATTTAAAGGAAAACCCATCAGAATAATGACAGATTGTTCTTCACAAACCATCAAGTCGAGCATGGAGCATAGTACTTCATGTCTTACAAGAAAACAAATTCCAGCCCAGATTGGTATGTCCTGCAAAACTCTCTTTCAAGTATAATGCAGAAGTAAAATACTTCCATGACAAAGAACAACTGAAGAATTTCATGATGACAAAGCCAAGCCTACACAGACTACTAAATGATGTTCCTGAGTGGGAACAAAATGATCACAACCTCATGAATGAGAATGGAAAGAACCCACCAAATAGGACAAATGATTAAACACATGAGAATAAGAGGTATACAATAGTAGTCTTTCAGTTATTCTTTTGTATACAGCAGCAAAATATTTCCATCAACACACTACAAATAGACTTCTCTTGCACTCTATGGGTCAAAATTCCATATGGGACCACAGCGTGGATTGCAAGGAAATAGCTATAGCTCAGTCCCTCAAGTGACGCCTGGTCACCAGTAAATGTCATGGTCATTATCCTTGTTCACAGCACACTAGAACTTTGTGTGATATCCTATCAGCAAACTGTCAGAAGTGATGGTCATTTATTTGTCATTCCAACATTTATCTTATGTTTTATTCTTAGTATTTCTTTACTGTCATAAAAACTTTTTCTTAGTTCAATTGTTTTGAAACATTTAGAATTAATTAGTATTTAATTTTCTGAATATTGCTTAATCTTAATTTTTGTTTTAAGATTTATACTATATCTTTGAATTACAATTTTTCTAAAAGACATCGTATGATATTTTCTCCTAGTATTAGAAACTTTAAAAAGTATATTTCTATTTTCTGTTGACTTTATATTACTTCTTCCCTGTCCTTTATACACACATACACACACACACACACACACACATATATGAAAAGATTACGTGTATATCCCGACATAAGATTGGTACTGTTTCATAGAAATCTTCAATGACCTTTTAAATAAGGGTTCATCTAATATATTCTATATAGTCCTGCATAACTATCACTTTGAGAGCTCTTTATTGTTCATCCAGGAGCACGCTGCAAATTTTCATGCCTTTTGAATTATGCTCTTTATTATTTCCTATATGCTAGTCTGGAGGTATTGAAATTTTTCAAGTTTGTATAACTAGAAAATATTTTACTTTTAGTTTTCAAAAGTATGTTTGCTAAGTATAAAATTCAAAGAGGATAGATTTTTTTCTTTTAGTCCTTTAATTAGTCTAGTTTCTTACAGACTTAGTCTTTTTTTTTTCTTTCTAATGTGGAATAAGATGCTATTTAATTTTGTTCTTTCATAGCTAACATTTTTATTTATATGCTTTAACCATTTTTTTCTTTATATTAAGTTTTGGACAATTTTATTTTTTATATATCTTGATATGATTTTATTTAAATTTCTTGTTCATTTTTCTCAGAAATGTGATACTATAAGTTTAACTAAATTCAGAAAATTTAAATCTTTAAACATCTATTGGCTACTCCTTTCTATTTTGAGAATTCTAATTATATGAATATATAAAAAAAGAAAGGAGCAGTTAATGCTTCCAATTTTTTTACTCGTTTTTTTCTCTTTTGAATTTCTTATAACTTCTTAGTTATTGTTTTCTAATTTGCACATAGCATCATGCAATAAAGCAACCACTGTTAGATTCCTATTACTTTGTTTAATGAAATCTTGTACCATGCATGATGCTGTTTTCTTCTATTACTATTTTGTGTTCTTTAAAAAATAATAAAAAGTACAAAAAAAAGAAAATAGTTGCTCAAATTACAAAAGATAGTCATGAAAAATTGACTGAACAATACAAGCCTGATCTTCGACAAAGGGGTCAAAGATGCTTACTGGAAGAAAGATAGCCTCTTTAACAAATGGTGGTGGAAAAACTGGCTTTCTACATGCTGAAAACTAGAACTTGACCCAGCTGTATCACCATGCACTAAGTTAAAGTAAAAATGGATTAAGGATCTAAACATTAAAACAGAAAAAATCAATCTCCTGGAAGAGAAAGTATGAGGAACTCTTGAAGACATAGGAGTAGGCAAAGAGTTCAGGAACAAACATGTATTCTCACGGGAAACACTTGAAAGAATCAACAACTGCGATCAATTCTTCTTGAGGAGTTTCTGCACATCAAAAGAACTTGTCAACAAAGTGAAAAGATAACCCACAAATTTTGAAAAAAATCCTAAGTAATAAATATTCAGACAAAGGCCTGCTCTCTAGAATATATAAAGAACTAAAATTAGGGGCCACAAATTTAAAGACCCAATCCAGAAGTGGGCATCTGAGATGAATACACACTTCTCAGAAGATGAAATTAAAGAAGCAAATAAATATATGAAAAAAATGCTCCACATCGCTAGCCATCTGTGAAATGCAAATAAAAACAACACTGAGATATCATCTCACTCCACAAAGAATGGCTATCATAAGGAAATCAACCAACAACAAATGTTGGAGAGGTTGTGGGGAAAAGGGAACGCTTCTCCACTGCTGGTGGGAATGTAAACTGGTACAACCGTTGTGGAGGTCAGTGTGGAGACTCCTCAAAAGAGTAAGACTAGAAATCCCATTCAAGCTGGCTGTCCCCTTGCTGGGAATTTTCCCAAAACAACTGAAAACACTGTATCATAGAGATATATGTGTACCTATGTTTATAGCAGTGCAATGTGTGATAGCAAACTCTTGGAAACAACCAAGATGTCCATCACATGAGGAATGGTTGAAAAAGATGTGGTATTTCTATATAATGGAGTATTACTCAGCTATTAAGAATGATAAGTTCGCAGCATTTATACTGAAGTGGATGCCACTTTAACATATATTCATAAGTGAAATAAACCAGACACACATGTGAAAATATTGTATAGTCTCACTAGAATAAGAAGTCAAAAGGAGAAATACTACTAGAAATGTACAACAACAACAACTAAAAACAATTGAGTCAGATAGTTAGGGCAAACTGAATGGCATATGCTGCAGGGTACTAATCAGCTTTTCTTCTGGATGGTTAACAACCTAAGTTCACAGATCAAAATTGGAGAAATAAAAGAGCTGCAAGGCCAGCTAACATTTTGGCCCTAGCCTTTAAAGGTCAGCGAAGACTCAGGACATAGGTGAACCTGTACTGTAACGTCATGAAACTCAGTTGTGCCCAAAATTTTCTGATCAAGGAGATTATGGAGCTACAGAGAAAGTCAATTGATGATCTATAGTGTGCTTGGGGAGAGTCACATGGAGAGAAAACTTTCTCTCAAGCTCTCACAGAGAGCATACTGGTCAAGCAATGGATGTGACTCATCCACAAAGGATCTACAGAGTAAGGTGCAGGATTACAAGATAAACCTTGAGGGGATTTTACTGACCTCATCAGCAACAAAAGCTACATCTTTTGCTATATAGGTCTTGCTCTATCTCCGTCTTAAGCATCCAGCAGAAAGGTACAAAAATAAGGTATATAAGGTGGAGCCATAATAATAAGTTGAGCTGTAAATGGCTATAGTCAACTTTTTCAGATAACTCACTATTATTGTGGACTGCTGGACTGTGTTGGATTGTGTTGCCAAGTTCAGGCACCTGTAATGGTTTAATGACAATGGAGTGCTCATCTTTGCCAGGTCTAGACAAAAAAAGGGGGATACAAAGGAAGAACAATGATGTGTTTGTACAAACTGTAAAGTTAGGATAAAAATGCAGTACTTCTGCATCATCTGTGAGAAGCAAGATTAGCACTATTAGAAGTTGGACAAGATATTATGTTGGCTTCTAGTACTATGGACAACCATTAGGAAGATAACAAGGTAGAAAGTATTCATTATTGAAACTGTGCTATAATTCAGCTTTAAAAAATAAATTAAGCATACAGCTCCATTCTCTTAATTCATTGATTAGAGACATCTTCTCTAATACTGTCTGAAAGTAGAATATAATGTATGCACCCTGTATGACAATAAACCATTATGAAAACAATTTCCAATGTACTAATTATTGAATCTGTCCTGTTAATTTGATTTGAAACTGTCTCATTGCTATTTGTTCTTCAATAAAATAAACAACACAATCCCTTCTATTCAATGCACTCATAGAAATTACTAGCATAATTAATTAGCTATCTTGTGTATGTATAGTTTTTACCTTTCTCTTCCTTCTTTTTTCCTTTCTCCCATCCCAGTTCTTTCCTTTTGAGCAGTTATCTTCCCTCTCAAAATATACCTATTGTACATTTTGGATCTTATTTACTCTTTCAGTTTCTTGTACTAGGTATGCATGCCAATGTTTATGGCAGCAAAATTTATAATAGCTAAATTTGGAAACAATGCAAATACCCATGAGGAACAGATAAAAAGATTTGGTATTTTTGTACACTGGAGTACTACTCAGCTATAAAGAACGATAAATTTGAGGCTTTTATAGGTAAATGTATTCAACTTGAGACTGTATTCACACGTGAAATTAATCAGACTTATGTGTTTAAATGTCATGTTACCTCCTGAGTGCAGAAGTGTTATTTTAAAATAGTGGCTCATTAAAGCCTCTGGTAAGTATGTTAGAATTCAAGATCAGTATTAAATCATGTTTCATTCAATATAAATGATGATATATGTTAAGTACTTACCAATGCATAGGTAAATGAGTTATTACATCGCATATATTTCTGAGTTGTGTCATCTAAGAAGGCCTCCCAGCAATGATACTCTGTTAACCATTAGAACATCCAGTGGGCATATCTTGCATTCTAACACCAGGCTGCAGTCCAAATACCCAAGGATCCTTGGAAGCATGATTGATTTGATTAGTATTTGGGTTATAACAAAAAGCATAGATACAAATATATAAAAGCAAAATATCCGCAGAAGAAAGAGCAAATCTTCCTTACAGAAAAATTCTATCTCCTTGAGGGTAGGCTAAACTTAACTGACTCACTTCCTAGGTATACACCATGGAAAAGGAAAAGCAGTGTTTCTAGAGCAGGAAAACCTAGAAGTATTACCCTAATTAAGTGATGTAGGTGACTGTTACCATTAACAGTATGTGGCTATCATACTCCCCCATTCAAAAAAACCTGTAAAGTGAGTCTAACCATGAGAGAAAAATCATGAGAAAACTTTGATTGAGAATATTTTATCGGGTTCCTGATTAAAACACTTGCAATCATTGGTTTTAAACAATGAGGAAAGACTGAGGAAATACTACACACCAGAAAAATTCGGGGAGATATTGTGAATAAATGGATTGTAGAATCCTGGAATTGGTCTTTAGAACCATAATAACAAAGGAAATGGATAAAAATGGTGAAGCTTACATAAAGTGTTGGGTTTAGTGGACATTCATGTACTATAGTGCTTTAAAATGTTAAAAATGTAGGAAACTGGATAAGATGTACAGAAACTTTCTGAACTATTTTTGCTTTATTGGGGGGCAGATTGAGACAGTCTTACTATGTAGTTCAAGATGGCCTTGAACTGTGTAGCTCAAACTCCTGGTGATCCTTCTGCCTCAGCCTTTTGAATGCCAGCATTCATCACCACATCCAGCTTGGACTTCACTAAGAAACTTTTCTACAAATGTAAAATTGTCTCAAAAGAAGTTTTAAAAATTTAATTCCAATGATATGGCCATCACATTCAAAATGCTTTAAGTGTTTCTGTTTGCATCTGTCATGAAGCCCAGCCTTTTCACAAGACCCTCTACAAAATCATCATGTACCATTCTTCTCATCTCTTCACTCTAGCAGCACAAGTCACTGATGGAAGAGACAACCTTTAGTCCCCCATCGCCAAACCCTGTTTGTCACCCATAGCTCAATTTCATTTACTTTGTGGCATTTTAAATAATTTGAGAATTTCTGGTATATATATTTTATTCCAGCTAGACTGGAAGATCCATGAGGTCAGAGGTCTTTCTTGTTTTGTTCGACCCTCTCTCTCTCCAACATCTGATAGATACCACATGTTTCTGGGATGAGGTGATCATTGAGTACTTCTGAAAACCTCATTGTCCTTTACAGCCATCATCACAAGTGTCGAGAGGCAGAAAAAGGCAAAAGCTGGGATGTCCATGTAACATAAGTTTGAGAAAAATGCCAGGCATTTTGCACCCTCAGTGTACGTGCTGCGGAAGCAAGCACAGCATGCTCTCTCTAAAGACACACATAGGACAAGGTGACCTCTGATGAGCAATGCTTGGAAACTAAGGGTTTAGGATGTGGATAGTAAGACCCAGGGAGTGGGAGGTGTGGGATGGGAAAATGTGGCTTACAGGGAACAAAGTCTTAGATTGGAAGAATATGTTAAAATGTCCTATCGCATTTTATGGTGACTGTTATACCCTGACAAAATTTGTTGCCCTTCTAACCTCGCCATGTTCCTGTTCTGCATGCACCTATCCCTCCCAACTCCCTCACCCCTGTGACCCAAGCCTTATCTTGACAGACATCTGTACCCCCTTCCCTATTTTTTGAGGTTCTTGGCAAACTCTGTGTACTTGCGACCCCACACCCCACCCAATGCTGAACCAATGACCCTGCAACTTTACAAAAATCTTCCCACCCCTCCCCTGCCTTTGCGGTTTTTAGACTTAAATAGTTACTCATTTCTACACTCAGGGCTCCTCTCTGTCTCTTGGACTCAGAGGGTGCCGCTGGGTACCAGCTAAAATAAAGCGCTTCAAATTTTTGGACTTGTCCCGTTGTCATTTGATTTTTGAGTTACAACAGTGACCATCATAAAAATAATATATTATATATTTCAAATTGCTTAAAGAATACATTGTTAATGTTCTTGATGGAAGAACTTAGTGAGATGATGGATGTTATCTTTATTAAATCTCTCTAAATGTATGACCAAAATATCCCATTATACTCCATAAATAGACACAATGATTATTTCTCAATTATAAATAAATAAAAATAATTTCTTTCTGAAAAAAATACTGCAATACAGTCTCTATTTCTTACCTTCTGATCCTTTTTTTTTTTGGTGTCAGGAATTGAACTCAGGACCTCATGCTTACCAGTCAGGCACTCTGACATTGAGTTATATACTCAGCTGAACTTCTGAAACTCTTATAGTCCACATTTTTTCAGCCTTTGATGGAGGAAATTGCCAACATTCTGCTCTGAAAATAGAGGAGCCTTTAACTTAATCCAGAGCCTGCCTCACTGGAAGCCTAGATAGATCTCACTTCTTGTGAGTCTTGGATGTTGAATGCCACTTCATATGTCTATTATCACATAGATTGTACTGCTTGGAAGTTAGCCCTTTTATCAGACTGACTTCCCGCCTTCAGGATAGGAATTTTTTTTTTTTTTTTTTTTACCATTGGAGCCCAGGTTCATCACACACAGTATCTGTCATGTAGGAGACCCACAATAAAACTGGCTGAAATTTAGCATGAAGAATAGCATGTTCTAAGTTGTTTAAAATTATGCACTACCTACCTAATGAAACTTCAGCTTGTGAAATAAATGCCAATTTCTTTTTATGATGCTCTGAAAGCAGCTTTTAAACAGGCATACAATTGAGTGTTCTTACAATGACAATAGTCTTGCTTTAATCCTTCAGCAGCAAAACCTTTATAATGGCTGTGAATGCTCATGGGAAATCACGATGACTTTATTGTCAACAGTAAAGAGAAAGTAATGATGTCACACAGTATATGCTATTGGAGAATGAGTAATTGCATTTCGGGAGGTGTCCTTGCTTTCCTAATGGCATTAGCTATCTACATGTGTTCTAGACACATGGAGAACTAACACACTTGGGTAGCAGTTCTGCTCTGCAAAACTTTGAGGTGTTATTCTACTGTAGTCTCACAGTCTCATTCTGAGTTAGGCAGAAGAACTCTTGATGCCACATGCAATTAGAACACTGTTACAGGGATCCTAAATACTATGGCCAAGATGGGTATACAGATTAGTGCCACATTCAGGATAAGATTAAGAAGCCTTGTGCCCTTGTCCAGAATGCACAGAATTTGTGCTTTATAGTTGAGCCCTATTAATTCCTTGGAGAGCAACAATAAAACTGAAACACTATATGTGAATGTGTCAGAACTTTGTATGCACAGGAAACCATCACGCACATGGGCCTGCTTTCAGTGTGGGAAGAAAATCATAGGCCCATTAACCATATTCTTCAGGGTCCAATAATGATTTTAGTGTGTTGCTTCGAATTCAAGTTCACCAAATGGTCTTCCTGCCAGAACTGATTTGTGGATGGAATGTCAGACCATACTGTGTTATCAATATGGCAGCCCTTTCTTCTTTCTCAGCTATCCTTTCCTGTGTTAAGGGACTCATGACTCAGCCATGGTAGTACATCCCTATAATCTCAGCATTCTTGGATATTGAAGTAAAAAGATCCTAAATTCAAACCTAGCTCAGGGCAACTTAGTGAGACTTTGTCTCAAAATAAGAAAAAATAAAAAAGGGTTGAAGACATAAGACATATCTTAGTGTGAAGGTTCTGGGTTCAATCTTGTATGTCAACACAGACATACAAGAAAGAGAGAGAGAGAGAGAGAGAGAGACAGACAGACAGACAGACAGACAGAGACAGATAGAGACAGAGATAGAGAGAGACAGAAGAAAGTTGAAGAATGTTATACATGCTGCTATGAAGATGCAGATAAACTGATGCTCCTCTTCTTAGTAGTCTTAGGTGTTTCTAAAGTCTGTGAAATTAAGAATGTATTTGTTTAAGCAGCTTGTTTTTATCAAATCACTGAGTTTGAAAGACCCTTATATATTATTGAGCTCAGGCTCTATCTCATTTTTAACCTTGCAGAAACAGTTCCCAAGAGGAACAATGACTTGTTCAAGGGCAGGCAATGGCAGAGTCAGGATTATAATGGTGACTATTTCTAGCCTAGTGCTCATTTCTACGATTGTAGCTGAAGTCAGAGTCAATGCTGTTAATGTGTATGAAATCTAATACTATGCACATAGATACAATAACTAACTTCTATGGAAACATATTGTTTTAAATGCTACACTGAAGGATATCTATCTATCTATCTATCATCTATCTATATCTATTTATCTATCTATGTATCTTCATGTCTAAAGCTGTTTCCTTAGGGTGTGGGTGTAGAAGGTCTACCACGTACAAGGTCATGGGTCTCATTGAAAGCATTGCAAAGATCCACAAACAAGCAAATGAAAACCATACTTCTCTTTTAAAACAAATAAGCCAGTAATAATTCTCTCTCTCCCTCCTTCTCTCTCTCCCCCCCACCGTGTGTCTCTGTCTCTCTCTCTCCTCTCCCACCTCTCTCTCCCTTCTTTCTCCCCCTTTTTTCTTGGTAAAAGGAAAATATGAAAACCTCACCTAGAAATTGATTTTTATCCCACAAGGATGGACCCTTTTGAGGTTTGGCTGTGTGAAGCCTCCCTTCAAAACTTGCATATTTTTCTTTCACCAAGTTCTCCCTGTGATTTTGAGCACCATAAAAAGGAGAACAAGATTCTAGCAATATAACCCAGTTGTCCTAAGAGCTGAGTTTTTAATCTGTAGAAAAAACACATTCAAATTACTAAATGTACTCATTTATTTTTTCTTCTCATATAGTGTGCTTTGATTTTTTTTGAGAAAATTATTTTTCTTTAATAAATATCTCTCTTATTTCCTGTAATTTCCATCTCTGCTTTTGAACAGCTTGCGAGAGGAGCCTATTTTTTCCCTACCACAATGGCCTTGGCCTTTCTAGGGAAGACAAAGGGCTAAATTAAAGGCACAGCTGGTAACTTGCCACTGGCTGGGGCGGAGAGACCTAGTTAGTATTCATTCATTTGCCTCTGCCCAGTTGGCTGGCTTACATCTCTCTGCTTTCTCTTCCCCTGAAGGCTGGAAGTACAGAATCCCTAGGTTCTTCATTGTACTTCTAACAGCTGGGGCTATATGCAATTGCCTGGCCACATTTATTTTCTATTGGACCAAAGGTGAGTAAGCCTGAAAGCGAGATCTCAAGAACAGAGAAATCCAGAAAATAAACATCAGCATGCAACTGCACATGTGCACATGTCCTGCATTCTCTCCTTTTTGTCTTCTTAATGTAGTATACATTTCTTTCTTTTTTTCTTTCTTCCACCAATTTTCGATGCATATATCTGGTAGTATGAATAACTGGTTGGAAGACAACACTATGTATTACAGCAAGTGTAATTCTGTATCAGTTGTATTTTTGTTTTAATTGTAATTTGCACATTTTAAAGAATAAAAAAAGTTTTTAAAAAGCTCAAAAGCAACAAAATATCACACCTTATTTTCTACCTTAGTAAACACTAGATTTTGTCTGGGAAATTATTCAGGTTTTGAATGCATTATTACAACTAGAATTGGCCGAGGAAGGCTTCTTCTATTATTCTTTGATTCATTCCTACAGTTAGAACTTTTATTGGTTCTAGGCATCTGTTAAACTCACATAGTCAAAAGTGAATCAAGCAGTCTCTGTCTTGGAAAAACTTTGGTTTCATCTGGACAATAGATATTTAGCCATGTTTTGATATAATATGGTAAATACAGCAGTAAAATGTACAACGAAGAGAAATGTTTGAGCTACTGTATTAGGAGTGTGCATATGTGTATGCATGTGATAGAGTGTATGCGTGTGTGTGCTAAAAGCAAAAAGAGATTTTCTAAGAATGTTTAGATTACCATTTGGCCTACTTTCTTCCTTTTGGCTTCTGCACTGTTCAGGCTGTTGTGAAACAACTGTATTTTATAGGAAAGTTGTTTATCCTGAGGTAGGCTCACCAATAGTTGGAAAGATCTAAAGTTTGCAGGAGATATTTTGTAACCAGTTTAGAAAATGTTCAACTGTCTTCTTGACACTCCCATATGTTAGAACCAAAGTTTCTTGAGACACTGGACAATGTTTATTTATTTATTTAATTGAAGTACAAATATCAATGAGACAGTTTTAAGACACTTTAACAGGATGGATTTGGTAAATTAATACATTGCAAACTGTTTTCATAATGTTTTGGTATCCTACAAGGTGCATACATGATATTATACTAACAGACATTATTATAGCAGATGTCTCTTATCAGATAATTAAGCGAGTGTAGCTGCTTACGTATCTTATTTTTTATACCTGAATTATATCAAAGATTCAATAATTAATACTTCCTATCTTGTTATTTTCCTAGTGGTTGTCCACAGGATGAGACTGTTATGAATGTCTTTTCTTTTCTTTTTCTTTTTTTTTTTGGCAGGGTCTCACTACACAACTCAGATGGGTAGTGATTCTCCTGATTTCTGCTTCCCTAGTGCTGGGATTAAAGAAATGCACCACCACATCCGGACCCCATCACAAACTCAGCATGCCTGGGGGGCGGGTCCGGCATGGCATGAGGCACCACGGATCAAAACCTGGATTCGGCGCTTACCTAAACAAGAGCTTAGTCTGCTGAGCTATACAGATGTCACTGAATTTTGATGTCATTAAACTTTCATTTATTCCTGATTTATGGATCTATGGCTCATGTAAATGAGTATATGTGTTTTAGAGTGTTGAGGAAAGTAGAATCAGGGATGTTTTGGGAACTATATGATCTCAGAATTGAATCAGAATGGACTGCCCCAGATCCTCCAAAGCCCAAGTCCAGTGAGTGTGGGAGAGCTTCTGCACTCTCTTGTGTCCACTGGACCTCTCTGGACCAAGCTTAGGCCTGCCTCAAGAATGAGAACTTTCACCATGCTCTCGAGATATGCCCACACCTCTAGGGCCAGCCCAGGCTCGCCTTATGAGTGAGAACTGCTGCCTCTCTCTTAGGACCCCTCCAGACCCGCCTAAACACAGGCCCAGTGAGTGTGTGGGAGAGCTTCTGTGCTCCTCTCCCACCCTCACAGAACCCTCTAAACCAAGTCAAGGCCTGGCATACAGGCATGGGATGAAACTCTGCAGTTGAAGTCACTGCAGTGAGACTAGGTTCAAAACCACACAGCTTATTAAGGAGCAGAACATCTTGCCAGAGGGGCACAAGAGGGTCACCTCCAAGGGAAGCAACAGGAAAGAGCTGAGCACAGTAAACAGATGCAAGCCAGGTGCAACTGGGTGAACTCGAACTTAATACATTGGCACCTGAACTTTAGTGGGTTCAAAGGTTATAACTGCACCAAAGTTCTACACCAAAGGTCAGCGGACTGTGCTATACAAAATGACAAAGAGAAGGGGCAAAATGCAATCTCAGACCCTGAGCCCATTCACAACATGTGCAGAGGACACTAGTACAGCTGAAATATCTGAATTAATTGTGTCTGAAGTAAAGAAAAACAACAGAAAGGTAGAGGAACTAAGATCAGAAATAATCTCTGAAATGACAAAAATTTCTGAACCAAGAGTGTCTGAAGTAAAGAATGAGATGCAGAAATATATAGAAGATATCATATGAGACATAAATTTTGAAGTAAAAGAATTAATAACTGTTGCTCAAGAAGACACTGATACAAAAATAGACATTAGAGAAGTGATAGATTCCTTGAATGAGCAATATAGGAAAGAAATAGATCTCAAAAAGCAGAGTCAAAGAGATATAGAGGAACCTAAAATGAAACCTCTACGAACTGTGACCTACAATAAATCTTCTTCCTTTAACTTGTGGTTGTCAGGTATTTGTTTTGCAGAAATGAGAATATTTTGGATACCAATTGTCCAGATATCTTCAATGAAAGAAGTGACATGCTGTCCGCTGATATGAAATGACAACTTATTAAAAATAGTCATATGTACGTGCATCTATTTCCATATGATATTTCATCTCATTAGCATCATTGTCGTTTTATGTGTACATTTTCTTCATTATTGTAGATATGCATATAATGCATTTCATCAGGCTTCAAGAGTAGTCTCTCAAACAACCAAGATATCCATCACATGAGGAATGGTTGAAAAAATGTGGTATTTCTGTATAGTGGAGTATTACTCAGCTGTTAAGAATGATAAGTTTGAAGCATTTATACTGAAGTGGATGCCACTTGAACATATACTCAGAAGTGAAATAAACCAGACACACATGTGTAAATATCGTATAGTTTCCCTAGTATAAGAAGCGAAAAGCAGAAATACAAATGGAAATGTACAACAACAACTAAAATCAATCGAGTCCCATAAGCCAAAATGAATGGGATATGCTGCAGGATACTAATCAGCTTCTCTTCTGGATGGTTAATAACCTAAGTTCACAGATCAAAGTTGGAGAAATAGAAGAGCCACAAGGCCAGCCAACATTTTGGCCCTAGCCTTTCAAGGTCAGCGAAGACTCAGGACATAGGAGAACCTGTACTGCAACATCATGAAACTCAGGTGAGCTCCAAATTTTCTGAACAAGGAGATTATGGAGCCACAGAGGAAAGAGATTGAAGTTCTATA